>PVKM010000432.1:10668-108907 GCA_004027735.1 Carollia perspicillata
ATGTGAACCTGCCATGGGTCAGGACATGGCCATTTCCTCTGCCTACACAGGCAGTGCTTGTTTATGCTGGTGCTTTTCTGTGACCTGTACAGCATGTCCCACTCTGTGGACAAGCTGGAATCATTTATTCAGCTGTCCCCTCCAGGGGCGGGGATTATTGGAAGTACACCAGCTTGGGCGCTGCTCTTCCTTCTACCCTCAGAGGAGTGGAGGCTGGGAGCATGGGGTCTCTGCTTCCCAGTCAGGAGCCCTGGTCCATATATTGCTCTCATTTGATAATATCAAGGAGCTTGTCTGAGGTCATAGGAGCCAGCTAGAGGCCCTGACAGGAACCTGCTTGCCTCTCCGGACTTGGGAAATGACGAGTGCCTACACTTCAACAAGGGAGGCAGGACGCGCTGCTGTGGTCACATGTGCTAGATGTGCCCCAAGTGTAGGGACAGGTGTCCAGCCACCACAGTCAGGACTTCCTGCTCCCCTCCCCAGCAGAGATGTCACAGGCTCTGTGCAGCCCTCTGTGAGCCAACTTCTTGTTATACCTAGTAGCCTCAACACCTATGGTCCACAAAAATGTTTTAAATTGCTTTAATATTAGTAGAAAAATGAATATAGTAACAATGAATACAGAGTGATTAGTCCAACCTGGATAATATTCATCTTCATACCAAAACAGTTATAGAATATGTATTTTAATATTGTTTATGAGAAAAGGGCCCACAAAGCCCAGATGTGACCCTAGTCTCTGCTCAATCACAGGCCCTTTCCATCAGCTTAAGGGGCCCTCTGCCTGTCTTGGAAGCTGTGGCAGCCTGGGGCCAACCTAGGGCAAGGAGGTGATGGGTGAGTACACTGTTTTCCCAAAGGCAACAGGCTGCCAGGCCCTCTGCTCACCTTGCCAGCTAAATCCAGAAGAGAAGGGAAGGAGAGGACAGTGAAGTGGGACTTGACAGGCAGCCCGACCTATTCAGCCTGGGTGGGGACACAGACAGGGGCAGGCCAACACGAACACTTACTGAGGCTGACTTGTGACAATGTGTCCCTGGCCTATATGCCCTATGAGGAAGCAGAAAGTCAGTTTCAGGCTATCCTATAGCACTTAAGGGATGGAAATACAGATTTGACTGTGAAGCCTACACTTTCTCTAGCTGCCCCTCAGAGGTTGGGAATTTCTGGCTAACGGGGAAGACGCAAGTTCCTTCCTCCAGGGAAGTAAACATGAGGGGGCCTCTCTTAGCCCCCTGGGCTTTGCTGGCCACTGAAACCAGACCAGAAGCTGCCGTAAGGCACTCTAGACCTCCCATAACCCAGTTTATTGAGTGCAACAGCTTTCCCAAGCCTCCCAGGGTCGGGTCTCCACTCTTCATCCTTCAGCTCGAGATGTGTGTAGCAGGGGAAGAAAGGACAGCATAGCCAGGGAAATGCTACTGTCAGGACTCCCGAGGTCATGCTTGTGGGCTGCTCAAATGAGAGACCCTGGCCAAGATGGGGGATGGGGTCTGCAGCTTGTGCCCAAGCTGTGGCTTCTTGGAATCCTGCCTCCCCAACCTCAAATCCCCTCCTAAAGAGAAGAGCTGAGTTTTGTCCCTATTCCTCTTGTGACCTCCCTAAGTCCTAGGCCAGTAATGCTCAAGAGCTTTCACACTAACACCGAGCCCAGGTCCTACCCAGCATCTGAGCAAACAGCCACACAGCTGGCATGCATCTCCAGTAATGCTTTATTGTTTTGCTGAGGGAGCCATGTGGGTCCTGCTCTCCATTTCTCCCATCTCACCTTAGGTGCCCTGCACCCCCACTCCCACCCATAGATTATAGTATACTAATGAAAGAACAGATCTGTGTGTATATAGATATGTCTATGTATATATGTACCTATATATACACAAATACATATATATATCCTAACTGTACAGTATTTATAGGTACAAGTAAAATAGGCTTTAAAAAGTACAATGTTGACTAGGAACCATTTCACTTCAGTTTATTGAGCTTAAAGAAAAATGAATCATGAGTTGATGTTAGAACGGCACTTGAATTTCCACATGAACCCAGATAGCCAATGGGTAGGGATAGGTCGGGTTTGGATCACTCCCCAATGGGCTGAGATGACACTAGGCCCTGCCATCTGGCCGGCTCGACACCTGAACCACAGGCTAGGTCTTTACTTGAAGGGACTATTGTATCAGCCTGGTACTACAGAGTGCAGGAGAGGGGACGCAGACACAGCTACATGTCTCCTTGCCACCATCTGCTTTTGCTCAGCCTGTGTGGTGGGAGTGAACTTGTCTACTCTCCAGATGTAGCAGTTTGTGGCCAAAGGCTGCACGGGACCACACGAAGTGGCAGATCAAGTATGGGACCCAAGCCAGGGAAAACTGGTTCATTGGTCTCTTGAGATCAGAGAAAGGAGGGTCCCTCCTCCACTCTCATGTCCCAAGCTATCCCAAATCGTCATGTTGCCTACTAGGGGCCCGTCTATGCCTACTCTTTTAATCAGCCTCATAAAAATCAGCATCGTATTTACACAAATAAAACACTCCACGGTGGTTGGGGCTGCCCTGTGCTCTGCCTACATGCCTATTCAGCCCCATCCAATTTCTCTGGAAAAGATAGTTTAGAGCCATTGTTGGGCCCAAAGGCAGGGCCAGAACCTCCTGTCCAATCTCAAAGGGACCCTAGTACCAAACAGGATGGCTTGGCCTCTCAAAAGGGCAGAGAGCTGGGAGTACACACTGCCCTCTCCCTCTGCCTCCTGCAGGCAGAGAGCTGGTAAGGCTCCAGGCTGACTGGTGGCTCTGTGGGCCTGGGGGCAATGGCGGTGTTCTTCCACCTAAAATGGCTCCACTCTGTCAGGAAGGCAGAACACAGGTTTTGGGTAGGGGTGGAGTGAAGATGGGACACTGACATTCTCCTGTATGTGCAGAGGAACTTCAGGGGATGGGGCCAGGTAGCTGGGGTGTGGGGAATGGCTCTGCCCCTGGAAGCAGCATATGGGATTTGCTGTGCTATGATCCTCCCTAACCATCTGGTACCAAGGGGGCAGGACGGTGTCACCCTTGAACCAGGCCGAAGCTCACAGCTTTGTCTCCGGGCCAGCTGCCTTCAGGGTGGGGAAGGAGTCCCGGATCTTTGCCAATTCCATGGCACACAGGTGCCCAAAGACTTTGTTGTACCAGTCAGGAGAACGGCCCCTGGGGAGAGAGAAACAGGCAGGAATGAGCCATGTGGTCTTACTGGGAGCTCTTTCCAGGCAGAAGGAAGAAGAGACTGGCCCCCAGCCCCCAGGGATCAACAGCATGGGGCAGAGGCAAGGAGGTCACCAGGGCAAATGGGGCCTAGTACCTTAGGTCAGCACGGCAGATGTGGGTGAGCCGGGAGCGGCCCAGGCCACAAGGCTCTATGAGGTACTGGGAAGTGAGCATCAGGGCCCGCACCCCAGATTCTGGGACAGGTTGCTCGGGATCCAGGGACTGGGACACAAGCAGGCAACCCCCGCGAGGCAGGTCAGAACGCCACATCCTGTGCAGAAGGGACACATTCAGGTTCCTGATGCTGGTTCCCACCCCACCTCATCTGTCCCCTAAGTACAGCAGAGTAGCAGGTGGAGTCTCTCACCGAAGCACCACGAAGTCACGGCAAGGGTGGGGTGCCATGCTGTCAGTGACATAGTGGTACAACTCCACACCCGGCATCAGGGCCTCCAGCACCTGGGCCCGCAGCAGGTCCTCATCCCAGAGGACCCGCTCCCGCAGAATACGGTGTAGCACCACAGCTGGAGGGGCTGCCACCTCGGTGGATGCCTTCCACACACGCAGGGGGTGCCCATCTGGTGCCTGCATGCCAGGGAAGTGGGGACAGGAGGCAGCTGTCAGGGCTCAAGAGCTCCCACTCACCCTCCCATTCTGGCTTGCCCTCATGCCAGGTCCAGAGGAGGGAAGGCTGCAGGGCTCCTGTGCCAATCCATGTCACCCCCCAACAGGCCACCCCTATGTTCCCTGTCCTGTCTCTCCTTTCCAGATGTTTGCTTCTCTACCTGCTCAGGATTACAAAGAGATGACAGACCCACATTCTTGGAGGCTTACTAGGCTCTAACATGAAATAGGCGCAGTACTGGGAATTTCTGGATGTTAACGGAAGAAGATATGGGGATAGTCCTTGAGGAACTCACCACCTAATATGCAGAGTAGAAAACGTGCAAAGCAACAAAAGCTGCTGTTCACTGAGCCCTTTGTACATGCCAGATGCTGGGTTGGCTGCTCACCCCAACCCCATGAGGGAAATTCCACTGTGACCACTTTATACATGGCAGTCCTCAGGTGTGCAGTCTTATTCACAATCAGAATCCAAGAAAGAACATGGCAAGTGCCAAGAGAGGGACAGAGAGAAGTCACCTCCAGCCCAGGGCATGGCAGGGGGCTCTGAATGGAGAAGGGGGCATATCAAGTTGAGGCTTACAGTGGCTGGGGAAATGTAATGTGTAGGGCTGGTCAGTCCAAGTAGCACGACATCAGGGGCAGAAACACTGCATGACTGTGGTGCAGGGAGAGATGGGAGGTGAGGCTATAAAAGTAGTGACATGTCTACAGCGGGGCTTTGAGAAGGTAATTCTGGCAAATGATCCCCAAGAGAGATCCCTTGGTCTTATTTGGTTCTGGCTTTGCTGGCTGACATTGTCCACATATCAGGCCGAGGCACAGCGAAACTGTCAGGGCAGCCCCTTCCTTTGGGATCCCAGGCCCCTTGCCTGTACTGAGTCCTCTCCCAGCCCCACAGCAACCATAGAAAGTGTGGTACTCACCTTCTTGCAAGCCAGCTCTGTGTGCTGGGGCCCTGGTATGCTCATCCAGCCCTTGAAGCGCTCAGCAGCATCACGCAGCAGCTCCTGGACACTCTCTTCCATGTATAGGCTGAGGCTCACACCAGCAGCTTGGGCCTGCCGCAGCTCAGTCAGGGCGGGGCCAGGAGGGCTGAGCTCAGCTGCACTGTAGGAGCCACACAGTTGCAGCACCATGTCCTGGGGTACCTAGCAGGGCACACACACACGGGGCTGGGACCATGAGGAGCAAGCAGCAGAGAGGGTCAGGGACCTTCAGTCCCATGGCCCACAGAGTCTATCAGGTTCATGTTCATGGGGTGGAGAGTCGTGGCTACTGCAGTGAGGTTGGTGAGAAACCTTGCAGGCAGAGATGGAAGTAGGAGGTTGAGGGACATGTGTGAAGTCGGGCCCTATCCCTGACTTGGGGTGCAAAGGTCAGACCTGATGCTTCTCCCAGGGTCTGGGAGGTTGACATCATGGCCTGGAATCACTCACCTGGAAAAGTTTCTTACAGTCACTGATCATATGTGACAGGCCCTGGGTGGCCGCCATGTTGTCACTTAGGTCCCTAGGGCCTGGCCGGCCAATGCGGCTGCGCCTGCTCTTGATCCTACAGGAAAGAGAGGAGAAGAGAGGGTGGCACAATAGCAGGAGGTAATATGGCTGAAAGGCTGGTTTCCAGTTCTCAGGAAGCTAGCCTGCCAGTCCTGAACACAAAACAACCTGCTGTCTTTTAGAAGATCCTGCTTCACAGCATCCAACCAGTCCTAGGCATCAAGGGCCCTAAGTCCGAATCGGGCAGGGATGGGCAAACTGTCCTGCCTGGCCCCACCCCACATGCTACCCTGTGTCACCTGGGTGAATGCCCATCCTTCTTGGAGACGTTGAGGTGGAAGATGGAGGGTGCCAGACATACTGCCAGGTTGCCAGCTGTCATCTGGTTTTCCTCAGCAGAGGCAATGTCACTTAGGAAATACAGTAGGGTCTGCAGCACCTCTCGGTTCTCATCAGGGAGCAGCAAAGTAGCAGCTTGTGCTGCTGCCAGCCACTGATCCTTGGGGAGGACTGTAGGGAAGGAAAGACAGAAGGGCTTCCTTATTCCCTAGAGCCTACTATGTCTGGGAACACAGAAGAAACAGTAGTCTCAAGGGACTCCAGTGAGAGAGAATGGCAAAGGTAGGCTCTGGGAGGTCTCCAGGTGCAAGATCAAGCTCCACTCAAATGTGTGGCATAACCTTAGGTAAGTCTCTCCCATATAGTGGGTTTGGGGAATAGAATGTGGTTTCTCTCCGGGATGGTCGAGAAGGGGGCAGATTGTCGGGGATGAGTACTGGCAACTCACGCTGATAGATCTGCAGGAAAGTAGTGGTGAGTTTGCTGGTGAAGATAGGCTCTGGCAGGTCTCGGAAATACTGCTTCAGTAGGTCAGCCACATCGTAGGCCGACTGGCCCTCATAGCAGACATTGTCAGGAGAGGACTCATTCATTTGGCGCAGGTTCTGGATCCTAGACTTCACCCCAGACTTGCGGAAGATGCCCACCTGGCCCATGCAGATCAGGGAGGGAGGGAAGAAGGGAGACATGGAAGGGAGACTGTGAGGCCAGGGCTGAACAGGAGTTACAAGTATAGGCTACCCCAGAGACTTCCAAACTCGCAGGCCTCCTCTGCACAGAGTTGGAGAGAAATGGCAAAACCAAAGAAAATGGCTTCTATAGCTTTGGACCAAGCAGGAACATGGTTTTAGTCAAAACAAACAGGCAAAGGGTGATCTAGGCTAAGGCAGACTCTTGGAAGTTGGGAAGTAGAGCACCTAGGTCAAGAAGGAGGCTGGGACAGAGCTGGGAAGAGAGGAGCTTTGGCTCCATTCTTGCTGGGCCTTCCTAAGGCTAGGAGAGGTCTCTGGTGGGCCAAACCCGGGGGAAGAAGCAGAGCAGAGTGGCTTCCCTCCCCAATTTCTTAGCCTCAGACTTCCTTCCCAGCACCACCTCTCCACAGGTTCCCCAGTGGGACTCACCTGGTCCAGGCACTGGCTGCGCAGATAGCGCATGGCTTGCTGAATGCTCTGTGGCAGAGGCTGGCCTGTGCGCTGTACATGGATGAGGGGCGGCACCCCAAACACATGCTGGCCCCGGTAGTCTGGGGTTTTGTTCCTTTTCATGAACTTGGGCACTGACCTGTTTGGAGGAGTAACAAAAGATCAGGAAGGGGCATGGGCTACACTGGGACACAGCTTGGAGACTGTCTGCAGTCTTGAGGGACTTAGGCAGTGGTGAGCGGGGTAAGAAACACACCGTATCCCCCGAGTCAACAACTGCTAAGCACCTGCTCTGGGGCCAGCCCTACAGAGTCACAGAGGAACACAGGGAGCTCTCAGTCTAGTTAAGGAAATAACTGTGTCAATAGGCAGTGACAATACTTGCTGCCAGTAGTGAGCCAAGAGCCTTGCGGAAGACCTATGAAGGGGGGGGAACTGTACCTAGTGGGTCAGGGAAGGCTTCAGATATGGGTAGAGATTTAGCAGGCTCTTGAGAAATTAGTAGGCATTGTCCCAGAGGAAAAATGGAGAAAAGACATCCTAGGCCAAGAGAACAGCATGGACAAAGATAAAGAGGCTGGGAAAAGAGCACGGCACGTTCGGGGAAGGGCAACTGGCCCATACAGTGGCATTGCTTACAGCTGGCAGGCTACAGAGCCCGACAGATGGGGCAGGGCTAGAACGTGAAAGGATCATGGTGGGAAGGAAACTTGGGCAATGCGGAGCCACAGAAGGGTACTTATCAAGAAAGTGACGACCAAAGCTGCATTTTCAAACAATGTCACTGGCGGTAGCATGGATGTTGGAGTAAAGGAGGTACAGCTCGAGGACCTCGTGTTCTGCACCGCCATTCCTCCCTCACACATGGCACACATACTCCCATGCATCCGATGTGCACCCCTCACCCACACAAGCTACCTCTCAGGCCACGGTCCATCCAGTCTCTTGGCACATCCCACCACCGCACTGCCCTGTGGGCTCTGCCTATCTATACCCGACTTCTGGGGATGACCCTCCCAGGGCCTTGGAGCAGGGGCCAGGAGGGAGCCAGGACCGGGGTGAGCAGCCCCCTACCCACTGTGGCCCCGGATCACTCACCAACCCCAGCCCTGTTTGTGGGGCACGGTGTACTTCTCCATGAAGGCTGTGAGCCGCAGCAGGGAGCCCTTGTGCAGCAGGTGGATCTGGCTGGCAAACTGCCGGTTGATCTCCAGCGACTCCGAGTTGAGACTGGGCCGGTGCGAGTTCTGAAAGCTGTGCCAACGGAGCTTCCTAGTGAGGGATGAGGGGGTGGAGAAAGCCAGAGGAGCAGGGTTGGGTCAACCTTAGAAAGGGCTGTGTTCTTCTGGCCCCTCCCCTCCACCAAAAGAATGCAGAGAGACGTGACCATTGTCAGCATTGCCGCTAGGCCCCAGGGTAGGAAAAGTTTAGTCTTAGTTTCCAGGGCTGTCTAGTGGCCTAGATACAATCAGGGAGATGGCCCAGAGCTCAGGCCCATCTAGAGCCATCAAGTAGTACCAGCCCCTACCCTTTTCCAGGGCTGCAGTGACAAGTCCAGAATTGCAAAACTGGGGATCGGAGATCATCTCTTCTAATGCTGTGGATTTACATACAGGAAAGCTGAGGCCCAAGTAGAAGATAGTATTTGCTCAAGACCACAGCAGAGGCAGGTCTGGAACCTAACCTTCCGGATTGCCAAGTCTTGTACTCTTGCTCTTTCCCTCCCGCACCTTGGTGCCTAAAAGCAATCAGCCAGCTCCCAGGAATCTGCCCCTGGGCTACATAACTAAGAAACTGGCTTGGGGGGTAGTGAAGATGGAGGGAGGGGAGAGAGACGAAGGAATTGGGAAGGGAAGAGACAGAGACAACCAAGTCCCCTGCCCCTATCCCTACCCTAAAGTCCCACCTGCAGGGTCTGGTAAGTGAGGCCCCAACACCTGAATCTCGTCGGTCACGGGGTGCTGATGCCTGGAGTATAGCTGGGGACGCTGCAGCCTCAGCCTCGTTCATGGAGTTCCCACTACTGTCCAGTTCGCTGGAGGAGGCCACAGTATCAGAAATGGAGTGTCCTTCTTCCACAGACAGGCTAGAGGCAGAGGTGGGTTCCCCACCTGAATTCACCTCCTGCTCGTTCTCCTGGGCTGGGCCCGGTGACTTGGCCTCGGTAAGAGCCTGCAGCTCAGCCTGTGTCTGGAGTTCAGCTGAGGCATGAGCTGGGAGAATGGTCTGAACTTCATCCTGGCCCATTGCTGAGGACTCTCTGTGGGCCGGAGCCTCCATCTGGGCCAGAGCCTCAGTCTGACCTTCAGTTTCAACTGTAGCTATTTCTACTGATGAAGTGGCATCTTCCTCTTCTTCATCGTCTTCTTCTTCCTTATTTCTGGGCTCCAGGTCTGGGTACATGGCCTGAGACCAAAGCTCTACCCGTTGCTGCAGTCCCCACACATGCTGGAGGATGTCATCTAGGTGGGCATAGCTGCCCCCTCCCTCCTCATCTTCAGCCTCAGCCCCAACCAGTATAGGCTCAGCTGGGTACAGCTCAGGCATGTTGTCATAGGTGCTGGCATGGCTGCCAGTTGAGCCACAGGAGCCCCGGCGCCCTTCGCAGCCCCAGTGCCTACCTGGCTGCCAATTGGCCAGACGGTGTCCATCCTCAGGACATAGGCTCTCGATGGACAAGGAACGAGGGAATGTGCCTGGTTTGTGGTCCCCAGGCACATGCACCAGGTAGTTACCCCTGTGTACCCGCTGAGGATGCCGGAGTGTGGCCACAGACCAGGCCTCCCAGGCCCTCTGAGTCTCAGTGCTGCCGTCCCTGGCTGAGGTGTGTGA
Source organism: Carollia perspicillata (assembly GCA_004027735.1). Classification (NCBI taxonomy): domain Eukaryota; kingdom Metazoa; phylum Chordata; class Mammalia; order Chiroptera; family Phyllostomidae; genus Carollia; species Carollia perspicillata. The sequence goes on from PVKM010000432.1 coordinate 20,350, forward strand.
CCGGTTCTTGGCCCTGTAGAATCCAGCCGAGAGGAAGCCACGGCGGTTGCGGAAAGAGAAGGCTTTGGTGGCCTTCTCTGAAGTGGCTAGGCTACGCTCAGACTCAGCTTGCCGGCTGCCACCCTTTTCCTTCCGTCTCAGAGACTCGAGGTGCTTGAGGAAGCTACGGGAACGGCGCTTCTTGGCTTTGTCCTGGGGACCCTCTAGTCCCTGGCTGGGGCTGAGGAGGGTCCGGTCACTTGGGCTTGGGGCACGGCTTAGCAAGGGTGGGTCTGCTGGCTCGGGTGGTAGGCTTACAGTGATGGCCGGCAGGGAGGTGGCACTAAGCTCAGTGAGGACACTCTCACAGCTGGATGTCACTGGTAGTTCAGGGCTTGGTGGGGCCAACAGGTCAGAAGAGCCCATGCGAGACCAGCACTGACTCTCTTGCTGCGAGGACCAGGGGTTGCTGATGGTACACTGCTCTTCCTCTTCTGAGTCTTCATTCTAGGAAGGGCACCACAGGGTCGGTCAAAGAAGTCCACCCACCAGCCCTTGCTTGTGCTCCACTATGCCTCCAAACACCTGGAGGACTTTGGGGGAAAGGGCCCTGCTTTCTGACTGGGGACATGTACTAGACAGGGAGCTGGCTCTGAGAGTACTAGAAAGAGGAGGCTGGGAGGCACAGACGGAGACCAGATGGATGGTAAAGGTCATGTGATTGATCCAATCCCTCCCCATTTACAGATAGTGAAACACAGACCCACAAATGAGAGGCCACTTGCCCAAGGTCATACAACGTCATGCAGGAAGTCAGTGACAGAGCCAGCCTAGAGTTCGGGTGTCTTAACCTCTTGGTCTCAGCAACCTCTCAAGTCTGAGCTAGAATCTTAGATCAGAATCACAGGATGGCCCTGGCTGGTGTGGCTCAGTGGACTGAGCAGCAGCCTGCGAACAAAAGGGTCGCTGGTTCAATTCCCAGTCAGGGTATATGCCTGGGTTGCAGAATCACAGAATGTCAGAGCTGAGAGGAGTTTTGAGATCTTCTCCTTTTCTAATTTGCAAGGTGGGGAAACTAAGGCACACAGTGAGGAAGAGGCTCGCCCAAGGTCACTGAGCAGTCAGTGGGGACTATAGGTCCCAGGAGTTTCCTTCTTCTCAGGCCAGGGCTCTGGCAACTTGGCTAATGCACCTGGATCCAGGCCTCTAGGGCAGAAAGCCTGAGAAGAAACTCACAGAACCTGACCCCAGGGCAGGATGGGGTCATCAGATCCACATTCCAGGGCTACGTGCAGACTGACAGTCCTCACAGTTTCAGCAATCCCAGATTAGCGGAGGCAGAAAAGCTTCTGGAAGCTATGAATGCCCCTCCCTACCATTCATGAGAGAGAGGAGGAGAATGAGGCCCAGAGGGAAAAGACTTGGGTGAGTGGAATTAACGACCTTGACATCTAACACCATATAGGCCATGATTTTTCCATCACGTTATTCTGTCTCTACCCCCTGGTCAAGGAATTTCTGCCATCACAAAGTAGGGAGTGCGGGCAGATGGATTTCCCTAAGGAAGGGCCATCTCTGGGTCAGGTTATTAGTAAACCCAGGAGGTATAGGTGGGCTGGGGTGGAGGGTAAGGCCAAAGGCCAGGGTACTTGTTCTCATACTTCAGCCTCTAGACCAGGCTTGCCTAACCCTGACACCCTGCCCCCAGGCTGGAACAAGGCACTGCTGTAGATGTCCTGGACTCCTGGGACACTGGAACTAGTTTTGAAAGTGGTTTGTACATGTCTTGAGTTTCCCATGGTGTTGCAAGGTCACAGACTCCACTCTTGCCATGACTCACCTGCTTGCATTGAAAATGAACCTCTAGTTTCATCGAGGCACAATTGTTCAAGGTCATCAGCCTCCTGCAAGGAAATGAAGCAGTGGTCACCCAAGGGTCCCAACCCCCAAAGCCTGTAGCACATAACCTACCAAGATATTCCCAAGATGCCATCCACTAGTGCATGTGCCCAGCCAATGAAATATCTCCCAAGCCCAGTGTTTGTGAGGGTCTCAGTGCCAGACACGATGCTAAGGAGATTATGGCCTCTGTCCTCTGAGAACTAATAGATGCGGAAACAAACCACTACAGAGATGGGAAAGGTTCAAGAACCAGAGGAGACAGAAGGCAGAACAGGCACACAGAGGGTGGGACAAGGAACTTCCATGAACAGACTGGTTATAGTCAGATAAGGCTTCCTGGAAGACAGAAATGGGATTCAGAGGAACAGAGACAGAGGAACTCATATCTCAGACTCCAACAGGAGCCTGGGACAAGGTAGAGAGAAAAACATTAAACAGACCAGTGTAGTTATGAGACGAGACTCAGGCTGATAAGGTCAGTCAAAACCAGATTGCGAAGGACCTCCGGTGTCATGCTAAAAACCTTTGGATGTTTGCCTTTAGGCAGCAACACATTTTAGGCAGAGTGCCTGTCTGGAAACTGACTCTAGTGGCTGGTGGGCGGCTGGGCCGTGCAGTGCCGAGGAAGGGAACGCAGAGATAGAAGACAGGAAGGCCAGGTAGGAGGCTGTAATGGATCCAAGAAGTCATGATTTGACGTCAGACAAGGGCCAAGCTGGTGTAAGTAGAGAGGGGACAAATGAGAGGACTGTCTGTGGAATCTCACTGAAGGGAGTCTTAAGAGAATCAAGGCCAGACCTTGGCTTTCCAGCTAGAGTACTAGGTGGGTGAGGGTGTCACAGACCCAGAAGACAGAGTAAGCAGGTAACTGCAGTACATGAGCTTTGTTGATATGTGGGGCTCCTCCTCTGTTAGGGGCACAGGGATGTTTTTTCCCACAAGAAAGCCCCAAGCTGGGCCCCAGCCTCCCAGTCTGGCCCTCAGGCCCCCTACCTGCACAGGGCCCCCAAAGAGTCCTCGTCCAGAAAACCGTGGTCCTTCTTCACAGAGCCAATATCCAGGGGAAATGAACCTTCTGCATGGCAGAGAGAAGCCAAGATGAGTTGAGGGTGGTTGGACAGAAATTCTGCCAGCGGCCCTTAGAGCTGAAAAGGGGAGTTTGGGGAGGCTGGGGAGGCAGAGAGGCAACCCAACAAGAGCAGAGGAGGAGAAGCACATCTGCAAGAAGTGAGGAGCCTAGGAAGCTCAAGTTGGCCATGAGCAGAAAGGTTGGGGAGAGGCCAGGAAGGGATAGCTAGATGAGAGGACCAATCACCAGTCAGTGAGACAGGTCACACAGGGACGGCAGGTCTCAATCCCCTTTGAATCCTGGGCTGCTCAAATAAGGAACTTCCTCCCTGGCCCACGGTGAAGTAGGGGAGCAGGGAGAGTGAGGACAGAAGAAACACTTACCACTGCTACCCAGAGCAGGTGGCCCACTCCCTAGGGTTTAAAGAGGAGAGGGGAGAGAGGAAGGAGCAAGGGAGGAGGTGAGAGCAGCCAGGAAATCCCACACTTGTCTGCCTTATTGGTAAAACCAGCCTATTTACTCATTTCCTAAGACTCATTGAGCATCTACTTTGTGCCAGACACTGGCGATACAACAGCAAATGAGACAGAAATGATCCCTGCCTTCATGGGCTTTCCACTCTCCTGGGGTAGGGGACAATAAGCAACACATGAAACAAACAAGAGAATGCAGTAATAAATGCTACAAAAGACATCAGGACAGGTTGGGTGAGGGCTATTCCTAGAGAGGTGGCTGACAGAGGTCATACCTCTGAGCTGAGTCCTGAAGAAACAGAAGGGGACAGCCATGCAAAGAGCCTGGGTGGAGAGTTCCTGGCAGGACTAACACTAAGGCTCTGAAGAGGAAAAGGGCCCAGAGGGAGCAGGTGATAAAAAGGAGCCTGAGTGTGGTCGGTGAAGGGGAGAGGAATAAAGAAAGGGCAGGCAGTTGGCTGACATAGTCTTGTCCGTGAGGGTGAAGCATCGGGGCCAACTTCATTCTAAGTGCACTGGGAGTGACGTAACACCGTTGGAGCAGAGCAGTGACAGACCAAGCCTACACTCACAGAGCCTCTAGCCACTGTAAATTCAGAGTACAGCAAGGAGTATAGGAAGGAGACTGACACGCTAGGCCAGGTGAACAGTGACAGCAGGTCACACTGATATGGCAGTGAAAGTGGTAGGAAGTGGATCGATTTAAGAAATATTCTGGAGGGAGAAGGGGCTAGCTATGGTGGATGAAAGAAAAGAGGAATTGAGGATGATTCCTGGATATGGTGCTTGAGTGGGCAGTAATGCTGTAGGGAGCTCAGATTCAGACCTGTTGTTAAATCCGAGGCACCTGGCAGACATCTGCGTACAGACAGTGATTGGCAGTTGATTAGATAAATCTGGAGCTGGGGAACGAGGTCTGGACAGAGAGACATTTGGAAGCCACCAGAATATATAGATGGTACTTGGACAAGAATCTCCCGGGAAAGAAATGTTGAGCGAGAAGAGGGGCCGGGACATAGCCCTGAGACACCCCAACATTTAGCTACCTTCTAGAGGAAGCAGAGTCAGTTAAGGACACTGACAGCAGCAGCCAGAGAGACAGTCAAGAGAACAGCATTTCTAGAAGGTGTAGTGAATGGCCAACTGCACCGAATGCTTTGGAGAAATTAAGAAGGACTAGGAAATGACCACTGAACTTGACCCCATGGAGGAGCTTGACAAGGGCTGTTGTTGGCAAGGTGGGGGGAAGCCAGGGTGCAGTGGGAGTGTGGGAAGAAGAGGGGAAGTGGAAACAGCTAGTATGAACAATGCTAAGGAAGACTGGGAAAGTGAAGGGAAACAAAGAGATAAAACCATGGGGAAGACGAGGTAAGGGCCAGGCTGCCAGGACACATGCTCCATGCTGCATGTATGCAAATGGCATCTTTGAAGTGGTACGAAGCAATGACCCTAGTCAAGACAAGGTATTTTACATGTGACAACAGCAGAGCTTGTGCGAGCTGATGAGAGCCATGTAGTAGAGATGATGATGTAGGCGAGAGAGGTTGTGGCTATAGAAGCAGGGCCAGGGTACAGGGCTTCTTGTGCAGTCAGAGAAAGGATCTGAGTTGCATCATTTGACAGATGAAGAGTAGAAGGATAGGAAAGTTTGGGGATGGGGAAGGGGGTGCCTTACCTTCAAAAAGCTGAGCATACTGAGGGAATCCTGTTGCTCGGAGCCACTCGCATGCTTTCTTGGCCTCAGCTTCTAAAACAAAACAGGGAGAGAATGAGGCAGAGAAGCGGGGTTAGTGGGGTGATGGGTATCTGCTGACTCATCTCCAGCAGGTAGTCACCTCAAGTTCTGGTGATCTGGAAATGGCAAAAGAAGTTGAGAGGGAGGGGCTGGCACATTTGCCTCATGTCACAGCCAGAGAGGATTTACCCTCTACTCCCCAGGCTCCACACCCTGTATGTCCCGGAACCCCTTTCTTGAGCCTCATTCCTTAACCTGTCCCAATCCCCTCCTACTCTTCTGCCCCTGCCCGAGAACAGAACCTGCCAACAGCAGTGCCTCCCAAGACCGTCTGGGGTCAAGGAGTGCTCCTGGGGCAGGGGGACATAGCTGCATCTTCAACCCTCTTCCTTGGGGACCCATTCCCTTCCACAGCCTTTGTAGACTGTCCTACTCCAGCTAGGGAGAAGAAATGTTCACCAATTATTATCCTCTTTCTCCTCATCACACATAAAGTTCTCCAGCACTTTGAGAAGAACCACATGTCACTGAACACACACAACAAGCTGTGAAGGTTTTACTCTACCCATTTCCCAGATCTCGAAACCAGCTCAGAAAGGAAGGACTCATCCATAGTCTCCCAGTTGACAGGGTAGCAGTGCTACGGCCAGAGTCCAAGTTCAGTCTGACTCCAGTTCACGGTTCCCTCTTTTGACATGGTCTCTTCCCCAGTGTTCTTCCTCCCCTACCACTCATCAAGTTCCAGCCCTCTCTCCCCCGGGAGTCTCCCAGGACTGCCCCAGCTCTCCCCTGAGGCTATTTGCAGCATAACCCCATGCTGACTGTCACGCTGACACAGTGCTGGCCTGTGGGTGTCTCTCAGGGCAATGGCCGAGTCGGCCTCCCGCCTCTGCTCTGGGAGTTCCCAGCCCTGAACAGGACAACCCTGCCAGCCTCAGTGCAGACATGAAGCTGGACTGAAGCCACAGAGGCCCTGCTGGCCCAGTGTAGGCTGAGTACCAGCAGCAAAGTCCTGGGACTGCCCGGGCAGCTATTTGTTCCCTACCCAGGTGGTGCCAGGGAGCAGTGGGGCTGGAACATGGGAAGCATTTGTTCCCACGGGACCCAGCTAGCATTACCTCAGCCCCTCTGGTAGGGGGCAAGGCAGGCCTGGGAAAATATCCAGGTCCCTAGGCAGGTGGTGGTCTGAGGGGTGGGAGGTGATAATAGCAGCCTGGAGGGGCTTCATGCCCACCCAGGAAGCATTTGGGGCACACAGTTTCAATGAGAGCACAGCTGAGCCAGCTGCTACAACCACCCTCTCATCTCTTACATCCACCAGACACTCTGGAGAAGGGCTTTCCCTGCCTCAGAGCCCTTCCCCACAGCCAGCTCTGCTTTCCTTGTCATTAAGACAAAGAGGAGGGGTGAAAGGAGACGAGATCAGAGTTTCGAGAAAGGTGGGTATAGAAGGAAACAATGACACCTAAAGGGCCACGAGTCTGGCATAGCCACCCAGGTCAAGAGAGCCAAGCCTAACAGATCAGCCTACATGTCAAGATCACACCGTTTAACTCCACTGCAGCCCCCAGTCACTCACAGTTTGAGGCAGAAGAGGAAGAGAAGGGCAGAGAGAAGTACCTGCCTGTCCATTACTGCCATGCTCCTCCCTAAGCCAAAGGGGGCTGGGAGAGCACAGTGCTGAAAGCCTGTAGCTTGCACCACCTGCCTGAGCCATGAGGCCCACAGAAGAGCGGCAGGGCTTCCTGCTCCCCTAATGCTAAGCAGTGGCACTAGCCAGGGTTGACAGGAAGGGGACCAGCTCAGTCAGGTGAGTGCCACATTGTTTCACTCATACTTAGGGCCCTCTAACCCCCGCTATTCAAAGCGTGGACCAGCAGCATCAGCATCACCTGGGAGTGGGTTAGACACGAAGAGTTCAAGATCCTCGGGTGATGTGCAGCCCATTAAAGTTTGAGAAGCATTGACCTAAATCACTTAGCTCAGGGATGCTCATCATTGGGTGCTCATGAGAATCAGCTAGGAAGTTTTTAAAACACCAATTCCCCAAGGCCCCATCCCCAGAGGCAGATTTTATTGGACTGTGGTAAAACTTTCCAAATCAGTATTTTTAAAAAGTTATAGTATGGGGCATACTGAAGCCCAAAGGACTCCCCCAAGTTACACAGTTAGGGGTTATAATTGAGACGACAACCCTGATCTTGAAACCCCATGTCCAGTACTCTTTGCCCTGGCATTATGCACACCTGCCATTGGATGCTATGTAAAGGGCCTTAGACTCAAAGGAACCAACCCCAGGCCCTCAAACTTGTGTTCTGCCCCTTCTGGCCTAGTGGAGTGACAAGCTCGAGTTTAAATCAATCACTAGCTCTCTGACATTGGACAAGTTGTTTATCCTCTCCAAGACTCAGTTTCCTCCTCTGTAAAATAAGAGCATTCAATTAAATACTGAGCAGGGGAAAAATACCCTGATGTATAGTACCAGGCACTCACCAGATTAGTTCCCTTCCCACTGTGACTGAAGTCTCCCAAGGAAAAGGAAGAAATGGGAGAAAGAGGCCCAGCAAGAATTCCCTTTTGTGTCTGGAAAGTAGTGACATCCATATCACGGTAAGAATTAGAAGCCAAGTGGCTCAAGAAAGTGAGGTTATGAGGCAGAAGTTTCAGAGGCCGCAACAGCTCAAAAAGACAAAGGAGCCAAGGAGTCCGAAGCAGGGCTCCAGACTGAATCCCCAGCAGCCATCCCTGGCAGGAATCTGGAGAATGTAATAGGTTATTGCCCAACAGGATGTCAGGGACATTGGCTCCTGACAACTCCTGACAACATACCACTGCATGGAGAGCTGGGAGGCCCTAAGGCCCCCTCCCAGAGAAGCAGTCAGAGACATATGTCTTGGTGATTAAGGGCTGACCTAAGGTGTTTTGCCTTCGCCCCTCCCACCCGTCCAAGCCTGCCAACGCTGGGAGCCAGGAGTGACCACCCAGCCCCAGAAGAGTTAATTCACCTGGAGCTGGGGCCCAGGCGGCCCAGAATGAAGATTGCCTTATACGCCCAGCGGGGAGAGTGACACCAGGCAGGCTGAGGCGAGTGATGTAGGAATGTTTGCCTGTAGCCCCTGGTCTGGCCTGTGTCCAGATGTGCAGATTCCAGTAGTTTCAGCCTCTGTATTATGCAAGCCATGCTCTGGCCAAGGCTAGGGTGATAAACCAGGACAGGTCAGGGACAGTGCTCAATTGGCACAATCTGGATTCCACTGAGAGTTAAGGCCAGATTCTCTCCCTGGGGAGAGGCCCAGATGAATCGAGCTAAAAGATTGGGGGAGAGGCAAACTACAGAGCTCTGAAGTCTAATCAGGCCCCAGGATCACACTCACGAGTCTCCTGAAGGGAGCATCAAAGAAGGATCGGCTGAGCAGAAGCCAAGAGGTCAGTGATGGTATCTGCAGCGACGCTTACACAGGCCACGTACCAGGGACCAGAGTGTTTCTCTGTGCAGAGAACGATGCAATGAGGAGAAAAGCAGCGCTTCTGTCCTTAGTCCGTGCTCTGTGAGTGAGGGTGGAGTTTATGCACCCAGGAGAAAAGCAGCAACATTTCCCATGGGAGAAATACAATAATGCCCAAATATAATAACTCATTGGAAAAAAAGGTTTTCCAACTAAGTCACTCCTGTACTTGCTGCCTAAGTCAACTTAGACAACTTTCTTCATTCTCCAAGCTTTGGCTTTCAAATCTACATAGTGAGGACTAGTAACTTTCCTGGCAAGTCTGGATGTGGCCAGGTTCTATCTGGTTTTGAATGTATCTATAGGAAAGCTATCATTAGAGGGGACTTCCTTTGTTAGGACTACTTGAACTTTAAATTCACATAGTCTTTAAGGCTCAGTCCTGATTGGGTCCTAATTGTAAAGAAGTGAGAGAGAAAGCTAGGAGGAAAAGAGAAAGTAGTGGGTAACTAAGCTTTGGGAAGCCAGGACTCACCAAGCCAATGTCACCAATTCTACCCTCTTCATGCCGCTATTGGGAATCTCGAGTCCTTATGCATTGTGATCACTCAGCAGGCTGTGAGAGAGATGCCCAGGCCCTGGTTCAGTCTGCTCCCTTCCAACCCAAAGTCCAGCTCAAGCCTAGGAACCGGACAAGACACAGGGCCCATGACAAGCAGTGGTTGGATGTCACAGATGCCCAGATCAAAGTGTCTTTGTTACAACTGAAGTAGTAACCTCTTGACTCAGGCTGAACATTATAATCTGGGGAGCTTTTAAAAATACCGGTGTCGGAACCCCAGTTATGATTAATTAAATGACAGTCTTTGTGCCCTGGCTGGTGTGGCTCAATGGACTGAGTTCTGGCCTGTGAACCAAAAGGTCACTGGTTCAATTCCCAAGCAGGGCACATGCCTGGGTTGTGGGCCAGGTCCCCAGTTGTATGTGTGTGAAAGGCAACAGATTAACGTATCTCTCAAACATCAGTGTTTCTCTCACTTTCTTTCTCCCTCCCTTCCCCTCTTTCTAAAAAATAAATAAGCAAAATCTTTAATAAAAAGAGTATATACTATCAATGTGACTTACTACTGTTGATGTTACCCTCAGTCACCTCTCAGTCAGCTGGCTGACAATGTTTGTCAGGCTTCTCCACTATAAACTTAGTCCCCTCCCTTTCCCATATTGTACTCTATAAAAGGAAGTCACTGCTCAGTCCACACTTAAGAAGTGAAACCCTTGGTGGCAGGCTCAGTTGTTTAGAGCATCGTCTCCATAAGCCAGGATGGCAAGTTCAATCCCCAGTCAGGCCACATATAAGGAAGTGGAACAACAAAGCTCTGTCTCTCTCTCTCTGTCTCTCTCAAAATCAATAAATAAATTTAAAGGAAAAAAGAATCTTTAGGGATAGGATTAGCTTTTTGTTGCTTTTTGAGACCTCTCCAGATGATTCTGAAGTGCAACCATGATAGAAAACCAACCCTGGTCAGTGTGGCTCAGTTGGTTGGAGCGTCATCCCATAACCAAAGGTTGCGGGTTTGATTTCTGGTCAGGGCACATGACTAGATTGAGGGTTCAGTCCCAAGTCCAGGCATGTATGATACCCTTTCCAGGCACATACAGAAGGCAACCAATCAATGCTTCTCTTGCATAGATCTCTCTCTCTCTCTCTCTCTCTCTCTCTCTCTCTCTCTCTCTCTCTCTCTCTCTCTCTCTCTCTCTAACCAGGCCTGACCCTACTTAGCTTCCTAGATCAGAAGAGATGGAGCACATTCAGGGTGGTATGGCTGGAAATTCCACCTCTCTCTCTCTAAAAGCAATTGGGAAAAAAAAAAGGTCCTCAAGTGAGGATTAGAAGAGAAAAAAAGATAGAAAATCACTTTTAAAGAAGCACTAAAAAGCTATAGCATAGGTCTCTGGAAAGACTTGCCAGAGGCCAAGCCCAGGCCATTCTAGTCACTGTTCCATGTTCTCTAGGGCTGAGTACAGGAGAGAGCAATGAGCAGTGATGTGAATGCACATGATAGAATGGGGGAAGGCAGGTCTGTGGGTGTTTGTGACCCACTCCATAAGGCAGCTAGCTTCCAATCAATGTGTTGGCTTCTTTTTATGTGCTTAGCTTATCGGGAAAGGCATCTCCTCCATGACCCTTGTGGCAGGATGACTGTCTCCAAAACAAGATCTGTTATCAGCATGGCCTCTCCCACCTTCAGAGAACACAAGAGGAAAGCCAGCATTCTACAGCATTGGAGAAAGGCCTGCATCGCCACCATCTATGTGGAAATCCAAGTTCCCAAAGTGGGCTCTGTGAGGCCAAGCTGGTACCAAGGTAGGCAGAGGGGCTGCCTACCACTCCAGGCCCTGCTGTTGCATCTGACAACTGCTAGGTCCTGACAAGTAGCTTCTCAGATCATTTCTCTTGGTTGATGCAAGGCTTGTTGCCTTTGCCCACCCCAACTCCTAAGAAGGACCTGCTTAAGGAGATGTCAGCCTTTTGCCAGAGAACTTACATTTCACTAGGCCCCAAGTGCCTATGACTAGCCCCCTTCACCCTCTCAGAAGGACACACTAAAGGACCTATACCACAAGAAGTGTGCCCACCCATCCTCAAGTGTTGGACCCCTCAGAAGTGGTGTTTCATTTGATTTTGCACAGAGGGGCTCTTTAGGATGCCAGTGACCCTGGCAGTGAGATTGCAACAGGTCACTGCCTGGCTAGGCCACCTCTCTCTCTGGGGAACCAAGGGAGAGGAGCCCTCACAAGATATCCTGCTAAAAGCTGTCATGGATTCCAAAACCACCAAAATTTCCCCTCTGGATCCTGAAGCAGACATTCAGGGGCGTCTGCAATACCCTGTCCACGGGCAGTTGGGTACACTCTTGTCTTTCCCTGCTCCCGCTGCTCTTAGCTGGAATTACAACTTTAACTAGATTCTTACAGGGGAGGGAGGCGGAGGGAGGAAGGGGGACAAGACCAAAATAGCTCTCATCCCACATTCCAAACCTCACAGGAGGGGCACCACACCAAGGGCTGCCGGATTTCAAGCGGCCCAGCTTGGCAGTGGCCGACACTGGCTGGCCTCCGGCTCATTAGGTTGATGGGCAGAACTTGGGGCCCCACTACACCTGTTTGGATGCCAGCCTCAGTCTCAGCCAGAGCTACAACTAGATGCCAGCTCCTGGGCCCACGTGAGCAACGCTTCAGAATCTCCCTTTCACAACTGAAGCACCAACAAGGCATAAGGCCCAGGAGGGTACAGTACTGTGGGACTGGGTGGCAACAGAATGAACCTACTGAATTTTCTTGCTGGCCAGTGGCAGGTTCACACTAATGGCTCTCCACTCTAACACCAATCTCTCTTCAACACTCCATACCCAAGGCCACAGGGCCACAGGGATTCTTCAACCAGGGACAATTAACTCCGGGGGACCTTTAGCAATATCTGGAGACATTTTTTATTGTCAAAACTGGGAAGTGATGCAACTAGCATTTACTGAGTATAGGCCAGGGATGCTGCTAATCATTCTATAATGCACAGGACAGCCCCCGCAAACAAAAACCAGTCTGAGTCCAGGCATGAAGTAGGACGCCTTACCTGGGGGCCTCAGACACCTCCAGGCAGCCCCACCCCACCTTGGGCATGTCCTGAAGGGTGAGGCAAAGAATGAATGCAATATTCAATGGAGGGCCCTTGTGTTTGGAACACTGTGGACACCTTGCAGGGTCAGCCAGGGAGAGGTGGCAGTTCTAGTTCAGAGTTGTTATAAATATGGAATTTATACAAGAAACCACCAACTGTGCCTTTCCTCCCAGGAACATGTGGGCTGAGCTCTAGCACGAAGCAGTAAGTGAGGGTCATAAGGGAAGGTCATGAGGGCTTGTGGCTCAAGCAGACCTCTGGCCTGCTGAGACTGCTTGAAAATCTGGATCCAGAGTCAGCCAAGCCTGTGGTCAGCTAGGCTAGCACTAGATACAGCAGAGCCAAAGCAAGCAGCTGACATTCCTGCCTGGCCCAGGGCTTCCCTGTGACAGCTAAGGTCAAAGCTGCCACCTGTTCTGCAGTAGTTTCTCCTCATTAGCTTTTTTGCCCCCAAGGGGTCTCACCCCCAATACAGTCCCAGGTGCTCTGACAAGGTCATGGTAACAAATAAACACATGCTATTCCATCACCACTAGTCTCCAACCTGGAGGCAAGAGATGCCAGCCTAACTAGTCTGGGGTAGATGTTAGACCAGTGATAACTGTTCTCCACTGTGGTACGAAAGACTATTGGACTGAAGGTCAGGAGAACTACATTCTGGCCTTAGTTCCACTGGGAACTTCTTGGGTAACCTTGGGCAAGCTACTACCTCTGTCTGAGCCTCAGTTTCTCCACCTAACAGTGGCCATTGACCAAAATCTACACCTGAGGCAGAGGTAGGTGTGATTGGCGGTGGGTGACTGAGTAGAGAGTGCTGTCCTCCCCCTGCACATTCTCTTCTGGGAGACTGAAGTAAGAGTCCTCGGTGTGGGAGCGGGGAACCAAGACCAAACCCATCTTCCTCTCCCAATCCAGCTCTCCTGACTTCCCACCTCCAAAGGCACCAAACATCTACGCTTAAATCCCCAGTCATCCTGGTCTGTTTTCTGTCTTTATTCGTGTATTTAGTCACCAAGTTCTATCAACTTTTCCGTGAAATGGTCACAGTTTCCCACACCCAACCATGCTCTAGGTTCTCATGCCTGGATTATTTCAGTCCTCCAAGTTCCCAGCCTCCAGCTTCTCCTTTCAACAGGTCATCCTGTCAGCTTCTGCTTCCAAGAGAGCCCAGCTCTGACCTGGCCACTCTCCTACTCTGCAACCTAACAGGCTCCTCATAGCCCACAGCCCAGAGCAGTTATATCAGACTGCCTTCTACCTGGCACTTGAGGTTATCCACACTTTAGACCCAGCCTGACTTGAATCTGCAAACTCCTATTATTCATCAAGATGGAGGCCAAATGTCCCTTCGCATGAAGCCTTCATTCCCTTATCTCTCACCAACCTCCTACCACCCAATGGCTCAGTTAAATTAAGTGGCCCCCTACATATTTCCTTCACCTTCTCAAAAGCACAAGAGTCTATCTACCCAACTCAACCAAAGCTCAACTCCATCGGGTCCTACTGGTCTCTGAATCCTCACTGCAGTGTGGTAATGGCTACTGAATGTTCTGGCAATACCCAGACAGGAAGTCCTGCTTCCTAACTAAACAGTATGTGTGGGCCTCTGACTCCGTCCCTTCTCTGGTTATCCTCATAGCAAGGACACAGAACTGAGCACACACCTGAACCTCAGGGCACTGGCTGATGGGTAGAACGTTGTTCTGGGGCAGAAACCACAGGACCAGGAACCCAGGCCCAGAGATGTAAGAAGGGAAAACAAACCGTCCTTGAGGGTAGAGGCATTCTGGCTTCAAGGAGCACTTAGCTCTCCCATCCCCAGCTCCTGCAAGGACATCCAAGAGCACTTGACAAAAGGGACATGCGCCATCTCCTACTTCCCTCTCTTGGCCTGCAAAGTCTTGGCGGTCACCCGTTTTGACCCTGTGCCACCACTTCTACATCCCACCCCCTTGCCTACTTCCCTTTCCTTTTTCTGAGGCCAAATATAAACTCTCAGGCAGGAAATGCCTTGAAGGAGCCTGTCCCCACCCTGAGATCCAGAGAAAACTGTCCCTGACACAAAGGAAATGGGCTTGAGAGAGGTAACCTCCTCAGCCCAGGCCTGTTCTCCCTCTGGAAGCAACAGACCCAACCCCTCTCCTGAGTGCCGTGGTCATCCAGCCAAGCCAGGCAAAGGGAGGGCTGTGATTCTGAGCACAAAGAGGCAATGAGTGCCTAGGGCCTTTGGGGCAGGAGGTGACAACATTCAGACAACACTCAGACCAAGGTGGAGCAAAGGGAAACACAGCTCAAACTGGTGGCCAAAGGCTGTGTAAGACCTAAGATGATAGAGGTTTGGTGGTACAGTGGGAAGAATAACAGGCTAACGATCTGAAGACACAGCTTTTAGTCCTGGCTGTGCTGATTGTTGATGACAATATTTAGAATACTGAATGTAATTATAAGTAATTAATGTAGACACTAATATTTACTAAGCACATATTATGTGCCAGATTATACGGGGCAAAACTTAACTTCTCGTGCCTCAGTGTCATTATCTGTAGAATTGTGATATGATCATAGCACCATCAACATGGGGTTTCTATAAGTATAAAATGAGATAATAACAACAGCCAAAAGGTCATTGTTATGTCCCAGGCATTTCATTTCTTTAGCTCCTTTTTATATGGTTTAAATCACTGAATCTTCACGACCACCCTGTGAGATAATTGCTCTGATCATCTGTTTGACAGATGAGAAAACTGAGGCCCAGAGATAGCAAGTAACTTGCCCAAGGTCAGCAGCTGAGAAGTGGTGAACCAAGATGCAAATCCAGGCAATCTGGCTCCAGATTCAGAGCCACCAAGTTACAAGCCTCCTCATTAAATAGGAGAAATTGCCTGAGACATAGACACACACACACAAAAAACATACCAGGGTACTTACAGTAATGAATCCTTAGCCTGAAGTAAATTTTTATCAGTGGAGAAAGTACTTGATCATGCCACATTTCATTTGGTCCCCATAGCAGCCCTGTCCAAAGCAGGCCTACTTACTGCACAAGTGGGTAAACTCAGGCTATGAAAGGTCAAGTGGCTTTTATTGGACTACAGATGGGGACAGGAGCCTACCTAAATGTTCAGAGCCCTCCTGTTAATCTGTTACCATGTCAGTCTCCCTAGGCTCTCCCATCAAATCTACTCCCCCTTGGCTGTGCACTTACTCAACTAATTTTACCTGATCACCTACTTGGTGCTAGGCCCTATGTTGGCACCAAGGTCTGAAAACTGTAAAAAAGTTAAACTCCTCTGGAGTACTTGGCCAGAGATGATACCAGGCCCATTCTTCCCAAGGAGTCAGAGGCTAAGATGAACTGTCCTTTGTAGCAGCCCCTGGACCTGGTTTGGATGCAAGGTAACAGAGAATGAGCTCAAAAGCAACGGAACTGGCAGGTGGGACAGCCTGATGGAAGGAAGCTTGCAGCACCCAAGGGCCCTGAGGTAGGAACACTGTGGGGAGAGCTATAGCTTCTGGACAAAACTACCCCCATCATGTACCCAATTCTGGTATGGACCATACCAGCTGGAAGGATCAGAAAGTTAATCCAATTAGCCCCCTGCCTATCCCTAACTACCCATACCTTCTAAATGATACAACCCAGTTGTCAAGACAGCTCATTAAAATGCATCTCTCCCCTGATGCCACCCAGCACCCTGGTGTCCACCTGCCAGTGCCGGAAGGTGCTAATCTAGTGAGCCTGCTGCTGCTGTCAGAACTATGCCCCATATCCCTTCCATACACCCTTCCCCACCTCAATGCAGCTCTGCTTCAGAGCATCAATACCCAGCCCTTCAAGTTTTCTCTCCTGTCCATCTGTCCACCTGGGGAGAGGGTCAGACAATAGATCTGGGTTCTGTCTTCCCAGGAGAGACTGATCACTGGTGGGTGTGATGAGCAGTCAGGGGCAGAAGGGAGACCCAAGCCTCAGCACTTACCTCCTGTGAAGGCATCTGGAAAAGGGCAAGGAGAGGCATGGCACAGTGGCTAAAGGTATGGGCAGTGGGGTCAGTCCGCCTGGGTGGTGATCCCAATTGCATCACCCCTCATCTGCACGAGTTTGGATACATTCCTTATTTAACCTTTCCTTGCCTCAGTTTCTTCATGTAAAAAATGGGGATGATGAGAGCCCACCTTACAGCACTGTCATGGAAGCTAAGTAACTTCAAATGTGTTAAGAATCTAGAAGCATTCACTATTGTTATTGGTATTTCACTGGTACTACAGCCTGTTGCAGCGTCACGACTGCCAGTAAAGGAGGCCAGAAGAAGGCCCTGTGAGCATGGCCAGGGACAGCTTTTCTGGATAGGGGAGGTAGACTCTGAAGTGACAGAAAGGTCCAGACCTAAGGCCAAGGAGGTGGCAGGTTGGAGCACAGCACATCCCCAGTTCAGTGAAAAAAGTACCAATAAAGAACGACAATAAGAATTCTGTTTATATTGTTGGCTCTAATATTGAAGAACCCCATGAGGTAGGCACGTATCTCCATTTCAGAGCTGATCAAATGGAGGCTTACAGGTGTTAAGTCATTTGCCCAGTGTCACACAGTGTCATGTACACCAGAGCACCAGCTCTTCATGACACTGTCCTGTCCCAGGGATCATGCGTACAACTCAGGTCCACATACCCCTCTTTGTTTTTCCCATTTAGAAGGCCCTACTCAGGTGGGGGCCACTCAGGTCAGATGTCTGGGGCAAGGGCTTTATGAGCTCCCTACCCCTGCCCCTGCCCCAGCTGCATTGACCTCAGCCTGGAGCAGAAACATTGGCTGCAAGTGTCTCACTCACACCTCAGACACCCCAGCTTTTGGCAAGCCCAGATAAAGAACAGGAAATCCTCGGCCACCTCCCCGGGAGGTTGCTCCCTCAACCATGGGAACAGAGTGCAGCCTGGACACAGGTTCCTCTGCTGCCTCAGCTGGCGGGGGTGGTTTGGGGGAAACAGGGAGGATTGAGTGTCAGGAGACCTTGGTTCCAACAGCTCCCTCCTCGGAGACCATGCCCTACCCCCTGCCTGGGCCTCAGGTGGAGATCACGAGGCTCACACTGGGGGATCACACCATCTATCTTACTGTGCTGCTCTGACAAGAATGGGACCATGGAAGTGAAAGTGCTTGGAACACTTGAAAGACATGGGAGGATTCATCGTTGTCACGGTCACTGACTGCTACAAGAAGAATGACTGGGTTGGTGTTTCTCCCTGTCTGATTCACCCTTCTAGGCTCCACTGTGGGCATGGCTCATACTCATTTCCGGCTTCAATGCTCCTTAAAATATCCCCTTCCCCCAACCCCCACCAGCTCAAGAGAAAAAAGCAAGTGGCAGGAACACAGTATACACTGGCAGCTGCCACACAGTACACTGTAGTCAACTCATCAAGGGGAGTGCTTCCTCTCACCAGGACTGCCCTGTGCTATGGGGGCACAGGAAGGTGGCTTTCCCCTCCAAGGGTCCCCCAGTCATGGGAGCTGGCTAGACCTGAATGATGGACAAATCAGAGAGAGATGTAGGAGGTGCTTGGACCCAGGATTCTGCAGTTCAGAAAAAGATCATGGAGAACTCTTCTGGAAAAATTCAGGCTAGACATAAACAGAGTACAGTGAGGAGCTTCTAGAACCCCATTTCCCACCCCAAAGGCTACAAATATGCAGAGGATGGTAATGAGGCTGGGAAGGAGACTGGTCTCAGGCCCCTGGAGGGTCACCTGGAAAAGCTGAGGCTGTTTGGCCTGGAGAGGATGCAGGGGAACTTGGGTTCTGTCCTCAGAACTCTGAAGGTCAGAGAGAGCAGAGAGGGTCTAGGTGGTCATAGGGAGAAGAGCAAGGGCCCAGGGGTATAAATCACAGAGACAGAGTTCAGCTCAACATAAAATAAAACTTTTGGACATTCTATGGATGAAAGCAACTGCCTTGAAACACTGCACTCCTAGGTATTGAAGATGCATGAACAGGAATTGCACGAGTGTTTGGCGGGAAGATCCCAACTGCAGAAGGAGAGTTGGACTGAATGCCCTCTAAAGGCCCTTCTTCACTGAGCTCTGTCTGCTACCTACCTCTGGGGCATTATGGAAGAAAGCATAAAGGTGACTTGAGCTGACTAGGCCCTCAGCTGGTTCCCACAGAGACCTGGGATCCCAGCAGCACCTTGGGCTGGTACTACCCAGGGGGAACAGGTCATTCATTAACTTACAGTTCCATGGGTCAGAGGGTAGCCAGCTGGGACAGACACAAACATGGGGAGGGACTAGAGATCAAACTTCACAAAAGCCCATGCTCAAGGAAAACCCAAGCTGTGGCAGTGTAATACCCCACAAGCCCAAACTGATCAACCAGGTAAGGATATTTAGTGGCTGGGCCTGACAGAATTTGAAGCCAGCTTACTTTACCTTTGCCTTATGGGTAGAAAAAGGGTCTTGACTGGGAACATATACTTTCACAGTTGGAAGGGAGCCTGGGAGACCACTGAGTCTGTGGCAGCTGCCCTTCCCATTTTAAAGATGTTGGAATTGAGGCCCAGAGAAAGCAAAAGTCTTCTCTAACATCATTCATGAAGAGGTAGCTACGGAGAGGCACACCAAGAAATCAGGTTTCCCGACTCTACAGTGAGGCCCGTAGGGTTCATGAAATGTGGATTCCTCTTCTTCTCGCTGACACTGTGGAAAATGGCTTGTGGTCTAGAGCTTTCTAAATTGGACCTGGGTCCTAGCCTGACCCTTCCCAACTCCCACTGCCTGTCAACATGCAGGCTCTCTGAGGAAGGTCTCCTCTTGCAGCCTGGCAGCAATAGTGTGGCTGGCAGCTCACATCCCAGCCTGGTGTGGAGGGACCCATAGCTGCGTTGGAACAGACATACATGTGGCCCCATCCTACCCCAAGTAATGGCAAATCCTCTGAGTGGGCATTCCTCACTCTTTCAGACTTTTAAAATGAGCCAGGGTGATCAACTGCTCCTAGAAACACCCTTACCCTGCCCCCTAACTCCAATGCCTAAAAAAACCCTCACCCCACTGCCCATCGGAATCCCTGTCAACTCAATTCCTTCACTACCTAACCTGAATGTGTGTCCTTAAGCAATGTGAATAACTACTTCTGTTTGCCCAAGTGAAGACAGAGAGGCAGAAGTTTAATTGGCCCCAGAAGTTCTCATGACTGAATGCTTTCTAATGTCCCCTTGGAGGAAGGTGATGGTTCAGGATGGGGTCCCTTTAAGGCCTGAGGTGGACAAGGAATTGGTTAATGGCCATCCCCAAGAGGTGACTTTTCAAGGTGGTTATTATGTAGCTCAATCATTAACCAAGCAGTGGCAGGACCCCAGGCTTGTTGGAAAAAAGCCACTCCTTTCCCAAGGGCAGCCCAAGAGCAGGAGGCCGCAGACAGGGAGAACACTTGTGGGGTCTGTCTGTCCCTCTCATAGCCTTCTCTGGGGAGGTGAGAAGAGAGGCCCGGATGAGGGAAGTTCTCCCTTAGCTCCACACGAGGGTGGAGGAGGGCTGGCCCGGATACAGAGGAAGTCAGCACACCCTTACTGGGGCGGGAGGGAAAAGCGAGACAGTGAGGGTTTTTATCATGAATGAGAGAGGAAGCTCAAAGCTGGGCCATGGCGATTAGATGACAAGTTGGGAAAGACGCTCATCCTGAATGCATCCTGTTTTGCTCCAAACTGGCCTCAGAGGCCAGGAACAGGGGAGGGGCTGGGAGGAGAGTAGCCTCCCAGTAATTCTCCCAGGTCTGCGGACCTCAAGCTCCTAGATGGTCCTGGATCTGGGGAGGCAAGTGGGAGAGTTAGAACTCTCATTTACCAATTACAGAACCAGGGCACAGAGTTTGCACAAGAAGCCTCCATGAGGGAGCCTTGAAGCTGAAGCCCCACAGACAGGATGGCTGTGCTGTAAAATGAGGGCTAAAGCTCCATAATCCCTCCAGCTCGAACCTTTCCTGAGCCTCTCTTCCAAGGTTCAGCTCAAATGTCACTGCCTCTGTCAATCACCTTCCCCTTAATCAAAAGCACTCACTCCCTGGTCAGGCCTCCTAGGGCAGAATGCCCTCCTAAACAACTGGAAATATGAACACTGCCAGGATACATGGTGATATTAAGGGACTTTTAATTGCAATAGTGGTACCATGGCTATATATTTTTTGAGTCCCTATCTTGTAGAGCTACATATTGAACAACTTATTGATAAACTGATAAGGTGTTTGGTATTTATTTCAAAGTAACAAGAAAGATGGAGGTACAATAGGGCAGGATGGGTCATGGACGAATAATGGCTATTCAAGGTGGGTGATGAGTACATGGAGCCTTATTAACTAATAACATTTCCACTTTTATATATATTTGAAATTATTTTTTAAACCCTTTAATTTATTTTTAGAGAGGGAGAAGGGAGGAAGAAAGAGAGGGAGACATCGATGTGGGAGAGACATGTGGATCAGCTGCCTCTCACATGCA
The DNA here is from genome assembly GCA_004027735.1 of Carollia perspicillata. NCBI lineage: Eukaryota > Metazoa > Chordata > Mammalia > Chiroptera > Phyllostomidae > Carollia > Carollia perspicillata. Next base: position 41,116 of record PVKM010000432.1, read on the forward strand.
CCCCAACCAGAGACCACGCCTACAACCCCGGCATGTGCCTTGACCAGGAACCAAACCAGCAACCTTTTGCTTTGCCGGATGATACTCAACCAGCTCAGCCACGCTGGTCAGGGCTGACATTTTTTTTAAGACTTTATTTATTTATTTTTAGACAGAGGGGAAGGGAAGGAGAAAGAGAGGGAGAGAAACATCAATGTGTGGTTGCCTCTCACACTAGGGCAACCTGGCCTAGAACCCAGGCATGTGCCCTTACTGGGAATTAAACCGGTGACCCTTTGTTTCGCAGCCCATGCTCAATCTACTGAGCCACACCAGCCAGGGCCTAAAATTCTTCACAATAATTTTTTAAAGCCCTCACCAAAGTAAAGACTTGGCGTGTCATGTATTATCTATGCCACTAACTTCCAAACTAGATGGTAGACTCCCTAAAGGTGCAGTTATACTCTGTGGTCCTCCACAAGACCAAGCACCAAGCCTGGACTTAATCATTTGTACAGAACCTGGTAGTTTACAAAGCACTTGGCAATGGATCACCTCATTTAATCCACTGAAGTTGAAAAAGTGGAGGGGAGGGAACCAAGAGTCTGAGAGGTCAAGCACAGCAGCACAGCCTGGATCCCCTGTTCTCTGCCACATACCACCCTGGACCCCCAGAGCACTTGCATCAGTTCTATGGTCCCTGCTGGTTGAAGTAACAAGTACAGCAATGGTCAGCATGCCGGTTCCCAAGGCAGAATGCTAAGGCAAGAAGAGAGTTAGCATACAAACACAGCACTTCAGACTGTGACAACAATCCATACTGTGGTTTCCAATCCACTGATTCAAGTTTACCAGGACCAACACCCCTCCTACACACACACATACCCCAAGACCCTAAGTCATAGATGATTAGAGCCTTAATAAAACACTTGACACAACAACTGTATGCACAGCCCATTGTTCAACTACTCTGTTTATGGTTGCAGGGTGAAGCTCCCCTCCTAAAACCCTTTCATCTTTCTCTATTTTACCTAACAGTCTCCCAAAGATCCCAGGCAATGATACTCATCCTACTGAAAACAGTACAAGGGAAAAAAGTTCTCCCCATTGTATTCAAGCCAGTGGCGACTCCTTCTTTCAGCCAGAAACTCCTCACCCTGCCTTTGTTGAATCTGAACTTTCCAGGGCTGCAACAGGGAGCCCCAGGAGTCTCCTAGCCAAAACGCACCAGCAGCTGCAATAGCATCCTGATCAGAGAGACTCTGTCCTCTCCTCTCTTGAGACCTTCTGACTTCCCTGTCACTGCTGCTATCCCTATACCTGGCTCCAGAGGTCCTCTGCTCCTTCTCTAATCAGTAGCCCTAAAAATGAAATTATAAAACTTCAAGAAGAGAGAAAGGATCAAAGTTTGGGCTTCTGTGTGCCACTTTCTTTGCTCCTCTGCTAAAACTGAGAAGGTGTTGTGCTTTAATACAGAAGCCTCACCCCCAACATGCACACAGGGTACACAGCCCCTTTACATAACTTCAACCCCTCTTCTAGCTCTCAACACCTCCAGATGTCTCACCTCCCAACAGCTTTTTGTCCCCATATCAGGGAGGGGAGCCACAGACACACAGATAGGGTTAGCATAATTATCCAAGAGTTTCTTAAGGGGTGGAGAGAAAGCAAGCAAATAGGGGAGACCAAATGAACGCTGTCCACATCGTGTTTTATATCCCTAACTACAGAGACCCTGGGAGCAAAAAATCCCAAATCCCAAATCCAGAACATAGTTGGACAAAAGCCAAATCCCAGAAATGAGGACCAGCCCAGAATGTTCAGTGATATAGTAGCAGTGGTTTTAAGGTGAAAGAGTCCCCTTCTCCTAATATCATCGTCCCCATCACACTCTTCCCACTTGCTCCATCAACCACTCAGAAGCCACCTGCAACCCCCACCTTCTCTGTACCCTTAGGCTGCCTGCCTTCTCATTCCCACACAAAATTTGTCTTCCTCCATTCTAAGAAGATGAAAGTGAAGGAAAAATTCAGAAAGCAGTAAGACAGATGGTGGGTGGGAACAACAACCACTACAGTGGGGATGGGAACAGGTCCCACAGTAGGAGTCAGGGTTTGAAAATAGCTTTGGGTGTGATTCATCACCCTCTTCTCTGGTCGGCAGACCTCGGTGCTCCAAGTGGGAAGGAGACAAGTCAGGGGCCTCCAGCCCAATCTCTGGGGCAGGGGGTTCTGTCTTGACTCTACCCTTCCCCACCTTCAACCTGGCCATTTACCCTCCCCACCACCACTAGTTTTCTAGCTGGCTTAGCTGCATAATCACCACAAAGCTCTCCACCTGCATAGCTCCTCTTATCCCAAGCATCTCAGAGACAACCTTTCACCTGCTAGTTAGGAGCCGGGAGCCATGCATGGAGTCACCAGATGTCGAGGCAGAAGAGACCAGCCCTTTAGACCCCCAAATCTAGCTAGCCCACCACCCAAATTGCAGTTGAAAACACTGGCACACAGAAGGTGCATGACTCTGCTAAGGTTAGGTAAATTCGTGGTTGAACCTCAGTTTCTGGAGTCATAATTCAGTGCTCAACTTTACAGAGTTTAGGGAGAAGAGAAATTGAGAGAATCTCAAGACGATCTAATTTGGAAATTCCAAAGAACTGCTACTAAAAGGCTATGGGGTTCTCTAACCCAAAACTACTTTGGACTTAATGAGGAAACTGAGCCCTGAAAGATGCGACTTATCCAAAGGTTTTTACTTGACCCCAGCAGCTACCCTAATACCAGGAAAGTCCGGGCATTTCTCAGAAGGGAAGGCACTAGCAAAGGGAAAGCCCATACCGACCGACCAGGGGCTTCCTGGAAATGCCTCAAACACAGAGGAAGGAGGAGACAGTAGGAGAAGCGACATGACCCGGGTCCAGAGCCAGGAGCCCCGCCACCCACGTCTAGCTCCAGTCCCCGCTCTGAAACCTCAGAGCGATGGTTCCAGACTCCAGCCAGGCCCCGGGATAACGGGCGAGCAGCCGCTTTCCACCACCCCACTCGTGAGGCTTCGCTGGGAGAAACACGGCCGACAGGCTCAGAAGGTCCCCCAATTTCGGCGACTCCAACCCCAAATTCCGGGACAAAGGTGGCTTGGCTCGCTTCCCCTGCGTAGGTCCGGACGTTCCCATGCTGTTTCCCCAACTCCTACCTGGAGGCCGCGTCCACCGCCTTCGGTCAGAGACCCAGACACAACTGCCAGCGGGCAGGAAGCGAGCTTAGGCGGGACTACCGCGTCCTGGGAACACGCGGAGCCTGGGGTCGGGCGGGGGTAACGGTGCCAGCCAGAGAAGCAGCTGCCGCAGCTCCTTAGCTGTTGTCAAACCGAGGCCACTCAGCGCAGGTGGGGAGGGAGCAGCAGCGAGTAGGGCAGTCGGGACACCCCGCCCACCTATAGGGCCCTCGACCAATGAGGATCCAGTCCGGCCCACCAGACTACTCAGAAAGTCGTCCAAATTGTGGTGGGCGGGGCTCTTCCTCCTAGCTCCTCCAATCCTCTCGCAGCTGCCTCTTCCTCAGGTCACACCGCTAGGTGGGGGGGCCGGTGGTGGTAAAGGCGCTAGCCCCGAGCCAGCGACTGGGTGAAGGAGCGAGTGGGCCAAGAGACACAGAGTAATATTTATTGAGGTCTGTATGTGTCTGGCACCGTGTTGGGGATTTAAGTATATGTGCCATGTGCACAAGAGGGTTCAGTGGCTGGCTGAGGAGTTCAGAAGACACAACTTCCCTGTGAGATCTGATTAATAGAGGCAACTAAGAGAGAAAAGAGACATTAGATGTTTGAGCAGAAGTTGCCATTACCCCCTTGCCAGGCTCCAGCATTCTGCAACTTCCCCACCACCCCCAGCTTTCTATTCCAAGTGCAAACTCTACCTCTGCAGAGAAACGCATGGAAAAGTCAGGGGCATCTACATTAATCCCGGCAGGAGAGAGCTCCCAAGAGTTGTAACGTTAAGTACTACAAGAAAGCCAGTTTAAATTCATTAAAAAAGTGTTAAGATTTCATTTCTGTCTTGCCTTTCCTCACAAGGGTGAAACACAAGTTCACAACCTTGATTTCATTGTTGAATTTCAGACTCCTATTAGTCAGGGATGGGAGTACCCAAGAGCCCATACATCCAACCACCATGCTCCACACTTACAAGTACAGAAACTAAGAATAGATGATCGCTTAAGTTTACCCAGCAAATCCACGGCAGGGAAAATACCTGCACACTGCTATTTCCTCCATACCTAACAGATGGGAGAAATGAAGCTGAGGTTCCTAGAAAGGAGGTACTGCATTTATCTAATTTGTTGGTTAGAGTACCCAACACAGATGAGAGCAAAATTTAGTGATTCTTAGCACAGCAACTTTCTTAAGGTCACTTGGAGGCAGTGGCAGAGTCAGAACCAATGCCAGGCGTCCCTTCCTGCCAGACCTTCAGTCCATAAGGCCAAACTGGAATTCTCCTGCTTTCCTTCCTTGATGTCCCTGGTGAGAATCAAAGGAGAAATGATGAAGCAAGGCTACCTCAAGTGTGTGCCCTTCCTTTCCTTGCAATGGCAAGACTGCAGGTGGCACTTCATTCAAGATGAGCCATGTCCCTGTGGGTCTTGGATGGGGATGATGCCTGTACACCAGGACTCACTCCAGGATACAAAATCCTACCCAGAGTCAGGTACGCTTATGATGGGTGGGAAGAAAGACTACCTCTTTTCTGAGGCTAGGCTGTTACATTTCTAAGCATCCCCAAGGCTCGGAGTTGAAACCTATCTTGCTTCAGGAAAATGTTACAAAGACATAACAGTGTGGGCCCTGCAATAATCCAACAGCTTCCCTAACTGCAGGAAACCATGTCACAGCCCATTGTTTCCACCCCATGGCGCCAAGCACTGTGCCTACAGCAGTTTCTCAGTAATGTTTACTTACTAATGGATGAGTGAATTGTGAAAGATATGCAGGGAACGACCATGAAGAAGTTACAATTGTATGAATAATGAACAAGCCCAATTTAACTTCCAGTAGATACATTTAACTAACTCAGATATGATGGGCTCTGAGACACCCAGTTCTTTTTTTTTTTCCAAAGGGCAATCAAACCAGAAAACTACAGAGTACAAAAAGTACAAAAGGTACAAAAAGAGCAATTGCTATAAATAACTAGAACAAGAGCTTCCCAGTGTCTGGCATAGAGTAGGTACTCAATAAAAGTACCCGTTGAATTGCTTGAGTGAACAAAATTGTCAGGAAAAATTACCATCGTAATAGTTGCCATTCATATTGTGACATTTTGAAATGGCCCAAGTGGTGTCTGGTCTATTTCTTTGGGTCTTATTTGATTTGATTTGATCTCCTCCTTTTATCCCATGAGCTTCAGAAAGGCAAAAAAGAGCTCAACCTCTAGAAAGACAAAGATAGCTCATCTCTTTCAATACCAGCACCATCTCTAGCTCCCCAAGCTACCCCCAACCCTCCAACCCATGCCAGAGTGTTGCATATGGTGCCTGGAACAGATAAGGAAATGGTACCTTCTCACAAGCTCTTTTCTTCATTTTGAGTGGCTCTAAAGATAAGTAGAGCCTTTAGATCCTTGGCGTCACTTTTCCCACGCTCTTGCCTGTGTGTCCTATAGTGCTGTTGCTGCTGTCCTGAGTGCCTGCTCAGCCACCAGACAGGAAAAAATAGAGTGCATGAGGGCTGGCTGAGGGCAGGTAAAAAAGCTTTGGGGTGCATGCACGCATACATGTGTTTGTATGCCCAAGGCATGAGGCTTCCCTCATTCTACCACAACTACAGCAGGTGAAAGTCAGGACAATGGATTCTCGAGCTAGACAGCCTGGGTACAAAGCCCAATTCTGCTAGTAACTAGTTGTGTGACCTCGGGCAAATTACTTTTCAATATTCTGTGATTCGGTTTCCTAATCTCTCAAGTGTGGATGATAATCACAGCCCTGACCTTATACAGCTGTTGAACAGATCCTCTGGGCTAAATCACACTTAGAATATTGGCTGGCACATAAAAAGTGCTTCTAAGTGTTAGACACAGTGGAAGCCCTGGATCAGGAAGCGGGAGAGCTGGGTGTTAGTCTCAGCTCTCCCACTCTCTGGCTGTGTCACCCAAGGCAAGTCATTGTGTGCTCCAACATTCAGTCCCTTCATCTGTCCAATGAAGGTAGAGCACAACCCTTAGCAGGCCAAGTTGAAACAATGACTATCAGGGTACACTGTAAAGGGTGGCAACAGGTGGCAGGATGGCAGTGAATGTGTTACAGAGCTAAGCTTTTCTCCAGGGCTATTCAGCCCTTTTTTTTTTCCTAGGCAGTGGCAGGGAGAAACTCCATATGCTATTACCCTGAGCCTCATTCCAAAACACCTGGTTCCCAATAAGTGCCTATCTGAGGGCTTGCAGCAGTCCCTACACCCCTCCCTGCCTAGGATTGAGGGTTCCTGAGGCTGTCACAGGCAGACCCATGGCCCTACTCTGGAATGGCTACGAGTAACTTCAGGAAGAAACCAAACAGACCTTTCCACTACTCTTTTCCATGGAGTTCAAGAAGCGGCAGCAAATAATTCCAGGAAACTCAGCCAGGAATGACAAAAGGGGAGAAGAAGCCTGAGGGGAAAATGAATTACACTCGGACAGGCCCATCTAGCACATGACCACGGGAGCCCTCACACTTGCACACACATTCCTGCATGCCTCATCTAAAGCCCACCCGTCAGGCCTGGCAGGATACACCCGTCAGGCCTGGGAGGATAAAGGCCAGCTCCCTGGTGGCTTCAGGCCCCCACCCAGCCTCATGAAAGGGGGCTATTGATCAGGATCCCACAACATGGGATAGTTTATTACACCTCATCAAAAAAAAATCCTCAGGAGCCATGGCAGGGGGGTGTGAACTAAGAGGGCCAGCCAGAGTACAGCTAGACATGGGGAGGCAGAGAGGTGGTAGTGGGAGGGGCTTGCAACAGTGAGGGGCACACAGGCACCTCACTGAGTGAGCATTGCTAAGTGTGGGTGGAGGCTGGAGAGCTAGGTCCTGAGAGGAGTACAAAGACTGCTTCTCAGCCCAGGGACCACTGCAGGGGTGCCCACTCCACACAACAGAGACCTTGGAAAGGGGAGTTCTGTGCTAGGCTGGGAGCCCTCGGCTGGCTATGTGGGGAGCTGGAGCACTGGCCAAGCCAGGCACCGGCCAGGGGAGTTTCAGGGGTCCCTCACCCTCTCTGGGCTCCCCCTCCTTAGGCAAGGACACAGGAGGCACTTATTCCCTCCCACCTGCCTCCTAGAGCCATTGAGAGCCACTGAGCCTCATGGGGCAGCTCATGAGGCCTCCAGGTACCTGGATCCAGGCCCACTCAGTCACTGTCCCAGACTCTTCCCCAGACACCCCAAATCTTGTCCCTTTTTCCCCAAACAAACACCAAAGTGTCAGCTTGATGAAGGGCTGTCCCCCAGTCTCCATGTAACAGACCCGCCAGGCCACTACAGTGTGAGAGGCCCCATTTCACACCCAGATGGGTCCCTGGCATGGCTTCACTGGTCTGTCTCAAAGGGGCAAGAGGTTGTCTGCTGTAGGCAGATGGAGCATTCCTCCTCCCCAATTCCCTCAGGGAGGCCTGCCTGCCTTGGCCCAAACAAATATGTGAGGGTCACTCTGGGCAGAGTACTTGGGGACTGTGGCACTGACACCCAGAACAGTGTGTCCACCCATTCTACACCCCACCCCATTTCTGTCCTTCAGAGGAAGATCACAGGATGCTGAGGGAAGATGAGTAAAGGCAAATCCATTTCTAACACAGGCGTCCTTATACCCTCTCCATGCACACATACAAGCAGTGGAGGTTAGGGTAACCCTCCTTCAACCCCCCTCCCCAATAATCTCCTCTGCCTGATTTAGTTTCAGCCCTCATGCTTGCTCCTTCCTGACTAGGCTCAGTTTCCTCATCTGAAAATAAACACGGCTGGGCCATGGTTTCTAGGGTCCCTTCTTTCCAGCACATTCTCTGCTTCTATGAGCTTCTCTGTGTGTTCCTGGGGGAGTGGTGTTCCCAGAAAGGCAACATTCATGGGGCTTCTGCAGAGGAACAGAGGGGTGGGGGCATGAGGGTCCTCTGAGAATGGGGAGTAGCTGGGGGCCAGGCCAGGTAGAGCAAAGTGAGAAAAAAGGAAGGGGATGCTCAGGTGAAAAGGCAGAAGATGGGGAACCAACCCAGCCTAGAAGACTAGAGACCAGGTCTCTGCCTCCAACACTGCCCCCAAGCTCACCCTTCTGCAGTGGACACCCTGAGCCCTTAAACGGAGTTCAGGATCCTGCCCCCTTGCCTGGGACCCTTCCACATGTCCCTCTGGGGAAGGAGTTCCTAGGACAAAACCTGGGAGGGCGAGGAGGAGCTGGAAGAGGAGAAGAGATGGGGCTCTTCCTTAGCACCCAAGGCTCCCCCATCAATCAGCCTGATCTCTGGTGCAACCAAATCCAGCGCCCATGAAGTTGGAGGGCTTTGGGGGTGCACTGGGGGGGCACTTTTACAGGCTACGCCCAGACCCTGGCCCAGTCCACCCCTGTGATTCTAGGTCTCTAGGACTTGGCAATCTCAATTCAGTCAGACACAGCCCATCCCCTGGACACCCAGACATCTCCTTTCCCTGAAGACAGCCCTCAGATGCACCAGGATGACATCAGGGAGGAAGAACCTGGGGTGTGTGGTGAGGCTTAAGGGCCACTCAACATAGAATATGGGCTCCTCTTGGTCTTGGAGTCCTTGTCCCCTCACAGTGGGCCCTTCTCTAAGTACAGCTTTCCACCCCACTCCCCCAATACCCCTTCTCTCCCTCCAGCCCTCCCTCCCTCTCTTTCTCTCTCACTCACTCACTCACTCACTCACTCAATAAAAGTTCTGATCTGACTGTCATCCAGGACCAGGGCTTCCCTATGCATATGTATCAACCTGTCAGTCAACATGGGCACCCAGCTGCCGACAGGGGGCTGGGGCACAAAACAGGGCAGATAGGCCCAACAGCCGGGGTGTCCCTGTCTCCTGGAACTACCATGCCACTAAGGAAAGCAACAGCAGCCCCAGATGGAGAATGGCCAACCCAGACAGGTGAGCAGCCAGGTTAGGTCCCAGAGGACAGGGTGAGAGGTAGGGCAGTGATGCTTCCAGGTTGGAAACCCTATGTCTCTGGATGAACAGGACTACCCCCCACCCCAGGAAACACCAAGAAAGTGGCTCTTGCGCCCCACCTCCACCAAGGCTTCTGGATCAGGGGCAGGACACCACAACTCTGGCTTTTACTCTGCTTCTACCACAGATGTGCTGTGTGACCTTGCTGAGAGTCTCACCCTCTCTGGGCTTCCATGTCCACATTTGTGCAATCAGAGGGTCTGATCTGAGCATCTCTGCGGGCCCTGTCCTTCAGTGCATTCATGTTCCATGACAAATCTATGTTGAGAAACCCAACCCAATTTGCCATTTCCTCCCTGCCATTTTGGCAGGAGCAAGGGACAATTTACTGGGGAAAAGGAACAGACAGAGCCTGGAAATTTTTTTAAGTGCTCAAAGACATATTTTTTAAAAAGACAAAGTGCCAGGCACTCTGGGAGACCTGTTGGAGTGAAAACAGGCCTTGAAATGGAGCTTTCAGTCAATTCGAGCTGACCAAAAATGTGCTGCCAGGGGGACTGGGCTGTGTCGTGCAATTAGGGGACAGAATTAGGCAGTAAAGGACCGTTGGAGGGATGGGAGATGTAGGGAGCTACTAAATAGGTAGTGAGACCCAAGAATACGATGATAAAAAGAGACATAGAAGGATGGACAGACAGACAAACAATGTAATGAAGAGGTGAAAATACCCACTGAGGGTCAGACATATAGTGGGACAGGAAGACAGACAGGAGGGTGGAAGTGCGACACCAGAGGCAGAGACAAAGAAACTGCTGTAGGAGTTAAGAGGTTTATTAAACACCTACTGTGTGTTAATAACTAAAATAATGTGTGTGTGTGTGTGTGTGTGTGTGTGTGTGTGTGTGTGTGTGTTTTGAGTTCAGGATGAAGGCAGAGGGAGAGAGGCAGGTAGGAACGAAGCCAGACAGTTGGGATAAAAGGACAAGACACCTTGGGACAGAGCAAGAGCTGGCTAGGAATTAGAAGAAAGCAGGCATACTGAGGTGGAAGGTCTGAAAAAGGGTGACTACCAGCCAGGGGTGGGGTTTCGACGAAAGGACCTAGGACTACCAGATGAAAACAGGACTGGAACCGAAGACGAAAGGGCTGGGAGCTGGGCAGAGCCACTGGGACAGGGACGGCAGCGCGAAACTCGCAGCCAAATGCAGCCAAGCCCTGACCTCCGGCCAGAGTTCGACCCTCTCTGTTCACCTGGTTTCCAGCGCGGCGCGTCGCCCCGGGCGCCCTTCACACCCCACGGCGTCCTTGGCGTCCACGTCCGTGGCTTCGGAAGCCGCACAGCCGGCCCCCAGCCCCGCGCCTCGGCCATGCGTCGGCGGCTCCAAAAGCTGCAGGCAGCGAGCCGGATCGCTGGCGCCTCGGGTGGTTGCACCCAGACTGAGCCCACAGCCCGAGAAGGACCGAGGGAGGGCGGGGCTGAGGGAGTCAAGGCCTGGTTGTTGCCCCGCCCCTCATAGCAGCTAGAAAGTTCCACGCCCCCACCTTGAGCAGGAACCCACCCCCCCCTTTCTCTATCCCACACTGGCCTCAAGTCATTTAGCTCCCGTACTCTGGCTCCTTACTGCCATAGGGCCTCATATCTGACCCTTCCTACCCTGGTCCCCTACTTCAGAGGTGTCTTCCCAGGAATCCCACTCCTTCCTACTCTGCTACCTCAGTGTGACAGAGTGAGGGTCTTCTCTGTCCCCAGGTCAGCCTGTCTGCCACCTGTTTGCCTCAGATGTCACCAAACGTGACCTTGTGCAGCAGTCAGATGGAGAAGGAAGGTGCCTCGCACCACCTAGGCACTCAGTTGCTTCTCACCGCTTAATCTGACTCTCTGTCGGACCACAGCAAGGGGACCTAGGGTCCAAACACGGACACCATGAAACCCTTCTGGTACCAAGATTATCCTGGACTTTCTGAGGGGAAGCATGCCTTACAGACTCACTTATGTTACAGATGCAAAACTGAGGCCCAAGAATGCAAATGACTTGGCAATTATCTAAGGAGGACAATTATCTCTAAGTTGCAGGACTGTTGTGAGGATACAGAGAGGCTGAGCATGGTGTCCAAGTACAGTGTCTGTAAAGAAAGATTCACTTTTATTCTCCAAGAGATCCACCCTGGAGATCTACTATGAAAAAGACCTGGACCCAGGACCCTAAATTATATAAGTTAAGTTCCCTTAGCCCTGGCCTCCACATGAGGCAAGCAAACTTGCATTACCTGATCTGCCTTTGTTTACAATGGAGGGAAGACAGAAAGCTGCCAGCTCTCAGACCTGGCATTTCCACTCCACATCTCATGGTGGACAGTAAGGGGGCAACATTCTAATAGCGGCTGTGCACCAACTGTGGTATAACCTGGCTCAGTTTTCCTCTCTCGGCCTCCGTTTCCTCATCTGTAACAAGACAATAACCCTATGACACCAAGGGAATTATAATAAGGGGTTACACAGGTGAATGTCACAGCCCATCCCTCTGTCATCTCCATACCTTGTGCCAGGAGAGTAGAGGTAAGCGACCGCAAGATGGAGGGACAGGCTAGGAAAAGGAAGATGAGTTTGTGAGTTGAGATGTGCTTATTTGCAAGAGATTTTTCACCCACTGTCCTTAGACTCAATGTCAGAGCTGGAAGGGAATGCGAGATTAACATCTTGATCTTCCTGTCAGTCATCCTTTTCTCCAAGGCAGCGCTGGCACACTAGGTGTGTGTCACAAAACATTTATTGAATGAACATGTTCTTCACGTGTGGCAGAGCACTTGCCCAAGTGAGCCTGTTGCAGAATCAAGACAGATCTCCTGCCTACTCTACCTTCTCCTAGGTCAGGCTGCTTCATGGAATTGTTTTTGGCTTTCCTCTATACAATCATAAACCACGGGAAGCCCATTCCTCTCTCCCAGCACTCTCTGGTCTGTCAGCAGTCCCCATTCTGGACCAGCTCAACCAAGATGAAGAGCCATCAGAAGGCTCCTCTCCGTGCCTAGCTTGCTGTTGCCAAACCTTTGACTACTGAATTTCCAGCAGTCCCTGCACTACACCTACTATGAGGACAAGTTCCCCTCTGGGGGAAAGGAGGCCTCAGTCAGCTTCGTCCGTGCACAGGAGTTTCCTTTTTGCTCACTGGTGGGGTGGGAACACGGGACACAGGGACACAGCCCCTCCGCAGGCAGCAGCCTAGAAGGAAGGGCGGCTGTGGCCATTTCCTACCCTGCTTAAGGCATCTCCCTCCCTGGCCGGTCCCTCCCCTACTTCCTGAGTTCTGCTGCTTTGGCCTTAGGCAGAACAGCGATGTGAAAGGGCTCCAAAGTTTAACTGGAATCACAGAACCGGGTAACTGGAGAGGACCCTAAAGGTCATTTATTCCCACCCCCTCCCAACTGCAGGAATGCCCTCCCTCTGTTAGCAAATCTGACCTAACCTCTTACAACTTCAATTTCCTTTTTTATAAAATGACAGGATGACACACGCACCTGACAATATTGTTGTGGGAGGAAATGTGAGAAAGGATTTAATAAAAGTTAATGTGTACTGAGTGCTAACTCTATGCCTGGCAACATTCTGACCATAACTTCCTACCACCCCCATTTTATAGGTGGAAAAACCAAGGGACAACGAACTTAATGTATCTTGCTAAATTCACAGCTAAGAGTGGTGGTGGCAGAATTTGAGCCCTGAAGCTCATTTGTCATCCTTGTGATGGCAGTCATCATCCTTGCCCCAGTGAATGGTCCATGGTAAAATTTTAATGAGTTCACATATGCCAGTGTGCCTGGAACTTTTGTATTCAAGCAGCTCTAAGGGCCAATGGGGAAATAATGGGAAGAAACTCTGGAAGCAAGTGCTGAAAATGTACCCTGAAACTTTGGCTCCATGCAGGGAATGTCTCTGAAGTCCCTGCTTTTATCTTAAACATCTACTTGAATTTCCTATTGTCTTTGAGGAAAGCTGGCACTCCCAAGAAGATGGACCACTTTAGTCCCTGCATTCCTATGCTCCAGGCCACTGCCTTTTACTGCAGGGGTACCAGACACCTGGCACATGGTAGGCCCTCAATCACTGAGAAGAGCCAATGTTTATGAACCACTTTTGATGTGAGCCAGCATTCTAAGCACTTTCCACATACGATTTAATCATCATGATAACTCTCTGAGGGGGTCAAATTATTATCATCACTCTCATTCTTAATGGCAAAATTGCAGCACAGAGAAGTTAAATGATTTGCTCATGGTGACACAGTCTGGAAGTGACCACTGGGCTTTAAGTCCAGTCTATCAGCCTTGGGTAGTAACCACTACATATACCGCCTCTCAGGCCACAACATAGCCTCTCCTACCCACCTGTCTCCACCACTTTCCACCAGGAAGATTGGGTTGGTTCTTGGAAGACATAGGCTTCATTCCAATTAGATCAGCAGCTCCTTGAGGGCAGAGATGTGGAAGTTCTCCACCCAACTCACCCTTCCCCACATTGATGCTATCTATCTAAGGGACTGGGCTGTGCACAGGGCTGCTCACTTATATATGGCAACTGACTGCTTCCTGGCTTATAGCAGTCTCTTGGACCTAGCATCAATAGGGCTGGTGGACAGAGCCCTACAATTTCAGTCAGGAGTCCTCTGCCCCACTTCTTATCAAAGATCCAGCTTCAGGAATGACTGCCCACTCATCAACACGGACAAGTCCACACTTCAAGAGGGACATTCACAGCGCTGCCCAAGGTCATCCAGCCAAATCATCTGGCATTCCTAGAACCTAATTAACTTAATTTTGTTACCCTCCAGATGTGTTTTGTATGCTTTTCTCTTTCACAAAAAATGCTCATTCTTATTTCCTTGAACTTATTTCACAGTCAGTTACTTGGTGCTTTCAATGCATCTGACACTGTTCTACGCTCTTGGCACATTTTAACTTACAGACTTCTTATGGAAACCCTGTAAGTGCTATTATCTCGTTTTACAGATGAGGAAGCTGGGGCACAAAGAGGTGAAGTTATTTGCTCCATCCCCTGAACCTGGCCTGTCAGGCCCTCCTATGAAGAGCATAAGCCATTCCTTTTCTGGGGGTTCCCAGAGCTCAGTTACATCAGCAATCATTCTATATATTTTTGACTTATTTTATTTTAATTGTTGTTCAAATACAGTTTTCTGTCTTTTATTCCCATCCCAGCCCACCTCCCCCATCATTCTATATTGAGTTTAGTTATCTATATGTCTTCCTGCCTAATAGGAGTTTGAACTCTCTGAGGGAAGGGATTGTGTTTTATTATTTATGGCATATTCATTGCTCAGGAAGGAGTTTGGCACAGAGTTGACACTTAGGGAATATTTCTTAAAGGACTGAATGAAGAGTGTGTGAGTGAGGGAGTGGCCCAGAGGCAGTCTTGACCAAATAAAATGATGGCTGAGAGATTTGGGGTTTTCTTTCCCTAGTGTCATTGGGGTGGAAGAATATAAATATGGCTCAACAGCCGAGCATGAAATGCAACCACAGGTGGTAAGGGGAAGAAAGAGCAGGTCTCCCACCCCATCCTGCCCTTCAGGTAACTGGACCAAACTTGGCACTCTGACCACAAAGCCATTTGGGATGATGGGATATCTAGTAAGCCATGAAACCCAGTGGCTATGGGGTCTGCTCTGGAGAACTGAGCTCACTGGCTTCTCTGTTGCCCCATCAAAGGTCCCAAGATGACCTGTGCAATTCAGAGGGTTATATGGAGAAGAGAGAAGGGCTTAAATGTCACCCTGGGGAGTTGGGATTTGCTTCTTTTGGGCTCAAACATTGTTTCAGGGACATTGCTCAGTCCTTTCCTTGCTGGCCAAGTACACTTTGTGAAAGAGTAGAGGGGATTTGGAGCACAACTGTGGATCATTCAGAGAGGAAAAAGAAAGCTGTGCAAGTTACTGACCCTCAGCTTCTCCACCAAAAAAACAAGTAACTTTTTCTGTCCTGCAGGCCTCAAGATAATGGATCTGAGAATACTTTGTAAATGGAAATGACCAGCCACAGAGAGTAAAGCAGGGGGAGTGCTACTTCTCGCAGTGTTCTGCAGCTTTCCAATTGAAGACAGAAAATATCAAGGGCCCAGACCTCAGCCTTTCCCAATCTCCACCTGGCTGTGTATGCCTATGGCCCAATCATCAGCCTTTTCTGAGCCTCAGTAAAATGGGAAGGAGGAAAGGATAATTACTGGCTCTTGCAAACAAATCCACAATAACACATGTGGATTTTACCAGCCCTAGAGAAGGGCCTCCCCTAAGAACTGCAACTCGCAACACAGCCTTGGTTTTGAACACCAGCGTCAACACTTACTAGATGACATATAACACTTATCTGGGCCTCAGTTTCCTCACTTATTAAATGGAGACAATAACACCTATCTCCCTAGACTATTATGTAGATTGAATACAAAAGCTTCAATAAGCCCTGCTTGTCAATGGTGAACTCACTCTACTTAGTCTTTGACCCTGCCTCATCACTTTCTTCCAATCCTTGTATCACACGGGCTGCTCAATTCTCATGCTTACTAATTCTGTCTTTGTCTGGGAAGTAGTTACAGTACCTACCCACAGTTGCCCCTCACCCTCAACTCGTTAGCCTCAGTACACACACCTTCACCCAGTCAGAACTGGCTGGAGCCCCTCCTCCTCTTCCCATCACCTGGCAAATTGTAGCACCCACCCAAGGTAACACATACACTGCAGTCTGGCTCAAGGGTCAGGGCTCTGTCCATTTGAGTGGCTGGCCTGGCCATGAACAAAAGCTGCTTTTGTGTCAGAGGGAGCAGTTTGCCTCTTGGGGGGCCAGTAATCAGCCTCCTGTATCCTCACCCCCTTGTGACTAGCTAGGAGGGCTGGCCAGCTGTGGCAGTGGGCAGGCTTTGTTTGCATCCAAAACTTGGTATGTTCCCCTGGGATTCCCAGACAGTCACAACAGAGCCTCCTGAGTGGCCTGAACCTCCATGGCAGCCCAGCCTGGACCTGGTTGGTTCTCAGTGAATATCAGCTCCACCCTCTCATGGTCCAGTTGGAGATCCTGAGTTCCACCCAGGGAGGGGGCAAGCAACTCAGGGCCCTGCACCTGGGCTCTGCCCTCCAGTATTTGTGCCTACCTTGCCCTGCCCTAGAGATTCAGTCTCCCAGAACTCTCTCTCTCTCTCTCTCTCTCTCTCTCTCTCTCTCTCTCTCTGTCGGGCCCTGAGCAGTTCAAGCAATCAGGTCAAAAGAAGGGGTTCCAGACAAGTCCCAAAGCTCTTTTGGAAAAACTTCTATAATTTCTTATCCTTGGGGTGTCCTCAGGTAACACATGCTGAAGACTGGAAACAGAAGTTGGCAATGCACAGGTTCTTAGATAAACAGCAGCATGCCTTGAACGGATAGGGGCATCCACACATAGTTGTGAAGGGGCTCAGCACCAGGCCAGTCCCCTGTACTTCCCCCACAAATAATGGGTTAGAATCCAGGCTCTGCCATTTAGGAACCCTGGAGGAGAAAGAGCTATGTGAAAATGCCCACTTGGGTCAATCAGAAAGCACGATTTAGCCCCAGGTCAGCTGTATCCTCCAGACTGGAGACCTAAGGAACAGGGGACTACATTTCTTGTTAAAAAAGAACCCCAAACCCTGTGCAGTGAGAGTCTCCATGAGGACAGGTGTTGTATTTGTTGTCTTGATATCTGGAGCTGTTCCAGCAGGGTAGGAGGGTCCAAACTGGCTGCTCAAACTCAAGGCCCAGGGATAGGGCCTTCAGATCAGCGTCCCCTTCCCTCCTACTCACCCTTCTCCCCTAGCTGTTCTCTTCCCAAGCCTGGATGTTCTGTGTTGTAGTTTAACCAACGAGGTGGTTCTCTTTGACCAGTTATTGTCCTCCACACCTGGGGGAACCACTGTACTCCTCTTTGGCTTTGACTTACTGTGTAACCTTAGGCATGTTACTTACCCATTTAGGGTCAATGGTATCTTCACCTGAGCATAAAGCAGTTAGATGCCTAAGATCTGGGCTTGTGAATAGTGCCTCACAGTGGCAGGGGAGCAGCCTCAAGGCCTACCTTGAGGAATGTTGGAGAGGACAGAACAAGGGGAAGCTGAGTCTGGGGACTCTAGGCCCCCACTCTTCCCCCATCTTCCTAAAATCAGAACCATGATGTTTTGTATCTGTTTTATATAGTGGGGTTCCACATCGAATTCAGTTTCGGGGGGGAAAGAAAAAAATTTAAAGCCAATGGACTAGATATATATTCCTCTTGTACCTGGGCTTCAGTTACCTTCTGAGTGATCATAACATGCTATAATATAAGTAAAATGTTTAGAACAGTGCCCAGCACATAATGATGATGACAATAATAGCCACCATCTATTGAGCAGCAACTATGTGCCAAGCATTGTTCAAAAGCTGTACCTGGGTGAATTCATTTGATCCTTCCAAAGCCTTCTCAAGAAGAAGACACTATTATTATCCTGATTTTATAGATGGCACTGAAGCATAGAGAAATTAAGCAGCTAGTCCAAGGTCACACAGCTACTGAAAGGTGCAACTGGGATTTGAATACATGTGGTATGGCCCCAGGACTCTCGTTCTTAATCAGTACAATTATTGGTTCTCAGTACATATTTAGTTATTTTTATTAATCTTGTGGTAATTGTTATTTTCACTGGCAAATTATGTTATCCTGGTCTATAAAATGGGCTGAGTTCAGTTTGCATTGTGACTGTGTATCTAAAAATCAGATTGTAGCTGGAGAATGGGTGTGCTCTTGCTTTGGCAGCCTGGCCTGGCTGCCTGATGCCCTCATGTGCCAAATCTGCTGAGGTAAAGCCTACATTCTGAGGCTACTTCTCCAAACAGTGGGCAGGGGGAAATGCTGAGTTTGCTAAGCAAAGAAAGGCTGGCTCATAAGCTCAAAGCTTAGAAGGAACCAAGCAGCAGAGCTCCTGGGAACTTATTAAGTAGCTAGATGTCCTGCATGAGACAAGACTACTGATGTGCTACACTCAACCTTTACTGGCCTCACTACTGTGAATGTCCTCCACTTACCTGGCTCAGCCTGCTTTCTTCCCTTTTTTCTCCTTTGCTGGCCTCCTCTATTTTTTCTTTTCATCTCTCCTCCCTCTCCTTGCTCAGCAAGACCCATAATAACTTGCTAAACCACAACCCTCATATTTCTTATATTTCCATTTTCCAGGGGAATTTTGCAGTTGGTCCTGACTGCTTCACTGGATTGACCCTCCCTCTCTGGCCATATTCATCTCTTCTTGGGTCCCACCCACCTTCCCAGGCTACTTCCCTCAACCTCAGCCCATCAGACCAGAGGCTTGCCCCTTCCTGCATTTACTTGGCCATCAGAGCCACCAACTCCCTGGGCAAGGTCCTTCCCTTTTCTGGGTCTCAGTTTCTCTGTCTGTTAAAGGTGGAAAGGGAATGATTGGATGAAATTAATATCTGAGGAACCTTCCAGCTCTAATTTCCCACAGTTTTACATCTAGTCCATTGAGAAAATGGAATCTTCCCGCCCACTTTATCTCTCTCTCTCTCTCTCTGTCTACCTCCCTCCCTACACACATACCCACACATTTATGTGCTCACATATGTGCGTGGGGAAACTCTGAAAGCATTAATTGGGGCCAGAATCTGAGGAAATGGGAGCTGAGGAGGTAGAGGATGTCAACGGTAATTGCAGATTTTTCAAAGTGGAGCAGAATTTTGAAAGCCAAGAAAGTTTAGGAAAGTGGCCCTCTCAGCCGGGTTTGGCTCCAAATGAAGGTCAAGGAATGGTGTGCCCAGAACCAGGGCAGGAGCAAAGCATTGACCCCTCTAGGTGTGGCGCACTGCCTGGGATTCAACTCATGTCCCTGGCATTCACCACACCATCCTGTTCCAGACAGGTCATCTAGACTCAGGGCAGTGGGGAAATAGCTCCAGATGGGTTAGGTTTCTGTTCTCAAGGTTCTTGCAGTCAAGTCACAGAGACAAGCATGGAGATAAATAGAGCACCTGTTATAGTTTCCAAAGTGCTTTCATTGGTTTTTCTTTGGTCCTCACAACAAGCCTGTGAGATAGGAGAGGAACTGTTATCCCATTTTACAGAGCAGAGGACTGAGAGTCAAAGTAGAGACAGAGTTCACCCAGGCTGATCTGAGCAGCAAGTGGAGAGCTGAGACACAAACCCAAGTGTTTGCTCTCCAGAGCCAGCGCTCTGTCCAAAGCATCATGCTCTTCCATTTTCAATAGCTTGGACAATAGAAGTTTCCTGGGACACTACAAAAAAAAAAAAAACTTCCTAAGGAAAGTGGGAATGAGGAGTTATGGAACTTCGGCTATTCATTTCACATCCAGATATACAGGTAGACATTTTTCTTCAGAGGATGTATTTTATTTGTAGCCTATACATGAAAGGGAAAAGCTGTAACACAAGGCACAACATGATCCATGCTGTGAGACAGATATACAGTATTCTGGGGACATGAAGGGGGAGGAGACAGTATTTGAACTGAGCTTCACAGAATGGGAAAGATCTAAACAGACTGAGATTGAGACAGGGGAGTCACAGAATCTCAGAGACTCCAGCCGCCCACTTCCCAACTCAGCAGCTGTTGCTGGCTTCTGAGGCCACAGACCTGCCTAAAAGGATTTTTTCCTGAACAATTAGGTGTATTTAGTGGGCAGGATTTCCTGTTTTCTTCCTTTCCTTATTTTATACTGTGAGCTACCTGGGCCAGAACCTGGGGCTTGGGAAGCACCTGCGTCATCCACCCACCCTTCACCTGGACTGTGATCATGGATTGCTCTGGAGATGTCCAGCTTGGGGCAGTCCAGCCAGACATGAGCAGAAGGAGCCAGAAGAACCAGCATGCTTACAAACAGAAAGGGGCCCCAGGCAAGCCTACCAAACTACTTTTCACTGTTTTTTCCCCTAGGGTTCAGAACTAAGTATTAAACTATCAGATGACCAGATGATATTTTTGAAAAGTCACACTTTTGGAAAATCAAGGTCAAACCCCTCTCCAATTAAGAGTCACATAACCATCATGTGCAGGACCTTGAAGGACCTTAAAAACTACCTTATTCAATCCCCTCATTTTAATTATGAGGAAATTGGGGCCCAGAAGAAGACACTTACTTGCCCAAGGTCACAGAGTTTGTTAGCAGCCAAGTCATCGTGTCTGGTTATACTTTAGCCCTCACTGACAAATGACCTTTGCTGTGAGTGGGGCTTCCAAGGGGCTCCTTGGCAGACATGTGAAGGCAAGCACATCTGGTCTTTGGAAACCTCAGGTGTATAGAACATGTCTGACCCTTCCATCACTCCACCCAAAGTTGCCCTCTGGCCTGCACGCTGCCTCCTTGCAGTGGGGGTGGGGCTTCAGAGTCATGATTCAACCTGGGCCCTTCCCTTGTTAGAGGCCCAGGGGCTCATTCCTGAGGCCTCAGCTCCTGTGTTCTTAATCTCAGATCAGACTTCTGAACTGAAAAAAAAAAAAACATCTTCCCCTTCCCTCACCCTACTACTTCAGCTAGTTATGGTGGTCATTTCTGATCATTTAATAACTATAATTTGTGTATTACCAAGGAGCTTATAGAGCACTCTCCCTCCCACTATCACACTTAGTTCACATGACAACCTAAGAGTTGTGTATTTGGATCCTCATTTTAAAATTGAGAAATCTGAGGCTCAGAGAGGTGATCGCATAGCTCGTAAGTGACAGAATTCAGACTGAGAACTGTCTGAATTTTCCAGAAACTGAGCTCTTTCCAATAGTTTAAGGCTACCTTTTTTGCTTGTTTCTTAGCAAGGATGGATGAGTGAAAGGATGGACCAAATAGCTCCTGAGCACTGTCTCTGGGGCTGGCTCTGCATTAAGCATGAGGATGCAGAGGGGAATGAGACACAGTCTGTGCTTCTGGGAGCCCAATATATCAGTAAGTGCCTCTCAAACTTTTGCACCAAAGTACCCCACATGGCTAAACATCCCTACACAGCCTGAAGGAGCTAGAGAAGCCACACAGCCAGTCACAAGTGAGCGATTCCTTTGAAGCCTCTGCTTTTAGCTCACAATTAATTCATGTGAATATAGCATGCCATTTCATACCATATATATATGCTTGTTATAATATACAAAGGATATTTTGCCCCCAGATCTTTTAGGGAAAATGGACCATCCCTAACAGATGCTCTTGAAAACATCTTCCAGGATGCTTATGTCTGACCTGGGGGTGAAAAATAGCCTCCTCTGAGAAGCAACAGACAGGGGTAAGATTTTGTGTGGTGAAGGTGTTGTTACTCTGAAAAACTAAGAGTTTAGTAAAGAGGCTCTGGGCATATGTGACGCATGTATATATATGCCTGTACAAGGTCCAGAGGTGCCAGAGCTATTCCTTCATGACCACGTTGCTTTCGTACCCAGATGATCCACACTTCTACTCCACCAATTGGCTGTGAACTAGCCATGCCCTGCAGCCCAGAAACCAGAACTGGGAAGAACTAATGGGGTTCTGGAGGGTTTTTTTCTAAAATACCTTTTGCATTGGCCCTTTTAGTAACTGTGATTGGAAAACAAGATGACATCCACTGCCCCAGGGACCTGACAGAGACCTGAGAGGAAAAAGCCAAGCAAACTTACAGCAGGTCATGTGGGGTGATGAAGTATTGGTTTTTGCCATGTATAATGCACACCCACATTTTTGTGCACATTATACATGGGATTATTATACCCATTACTATACCCATGATATATGCTCATTATACCCAAGTATAATGAGCATCCTTATTTTTCCCTCAAAAATTTGGGCAAAAAACTGCATTATGCATGGCAAAATAGTTACTCTGAGAGATATTTGGGGACTGGGAAAGTGCTTCCCTGCTTTTGCTGGCTGTCTTAAGACAAAAGCACACACGTTGTAAAGCCTGAATGTTGTTCTGCCATTTGCTTGTTGTGTACTTAATTTATGTCTGTTTTCTTCCTGATTTTAAAGGCAGGTTCTGAGTCCCAGCCTACTTTGATGATCCTCAAGGAAACAAGCAAAGGGGCTTGGCCTCTCTCTTGGGCCATAGGTTAAAGGGAGCAGGGCATCTCTGGGGACCAGATGTGGTGATAACAGCAGTGAGATCAAAGGATGACAGCCACAAGTGGCGCATGGTGGGGGAGATTCTGAACCTCCTTGAAAGTCTCCTTTTGGCCTTTTCCTCTTTCCAAACCTTGGAGGGCTTTGTGTTTTGTTTTTAATAACAAGGCCGTTCCCTTCCCCTGTGGAATGTACTCCCTGAAATATCATGCTCCAGGGGCACGTGGACACAGAATTGGAAGCCTCTGTTCTCAGAAGCTCAACTTCCTATGTTTTCATTTTTCTTCTCAAAAAACTCAAACCAAACCAGCTCTTCCTGTTTCTGGGTTTGGGATGTGGAAGATCACACAGCAGGGACTCTCCAGCAAAACAGGTCAGAAGGGGCCTTTGAAAGCTGCCCCTTGGCTGTCCTGTATGGGAGGAGGGTTGTCCTGTATGGGAAAGGAATTTAGTCCTATGGAAAGAGGAGGAGACAAGTAGAAAGGCTGTGTGGAAGGAGCAGCTCTGCTTCTGACACCAGGTTGCCCTCCTTTGCCTTTGCCCTTACCCTTTATCCCTCCACCCCCACCAAAGCCTAGGTACCAGAGAGCCTCCAGCAGCTAAAATGCTGATATTTTCAGCCATTGGTGACTACCAATTTGGAGTAAGTTTAGAGAAAAGTCATCAGGACTGTGAGAAATCATTTGAGGAGCTGGACCTGTTCATTCTAGGGAAGGACAGTTCTGGGAAGAACATTATAAATGTGTGGGGACTTGGGTTCAAGTCTCAGTTTTACCACCAACAAGCTGTCTGCTGTTGTGCAAGTAGATCACCTACCTTTTCTGGGCTTCACATTCCCCAGCTACAATGAGAACATAGGACTATATGAGCTACCAGGTCCCTTCCATCTCAGACTTCGGAAAATTCTAAATGCCAGCACTTTAGTCATAGGGAAGAAGGAACATGTGACTTTTGTGGGACAACAAAGGGTAGAAAAAAGGACTATCAAGTGGAAGCTGTGAGGCAGATTTGGGGTCAATATAAAGAAGAACTTCTATTGACCATACCTGGAAAGTGTGAGGCAAGCCCCAGTGGGCACATAGTAAGAATGGTATAAAAAGCAGCTTGTCAGTCTTTTGAACATTGGACTAGAGCTGCAGTCTCCAACATCTACTTTTGTATGG
Organism: Carollia perspicillata; assembly: GCA_004027735.1. Classification (NCBI taxonomy): domain Eukaryota; kingdom Metazoa; phylum Chordata; class Mammalia; order Chiroptera; family Phyllostomidae; genus Carollia; species Carollia perspicillata. The sequence goes on from PVKM010000432.1 coordinate 64,505, forward strand.
CCAGCTACAGTCTCCAAATGAAAACTTCATGGAATCCCAAGAAGATAAAATAGATTGAATATTTATTCAGTTGAATAAAACACCCCTCAACTCTGTTCTGCCCTTACTTCCCACAAAGAATTTCTAGGAACTCTAGAGTTCCTCAGTACCAGCTTTGGAAACCACTGGTTCATATCGTCCTTAAGTGCAACTTCTTGGCTTGAGATATAGGGCAACCTCCAAGTTTCAAAGGTTTGGTGGAAATATTTTTTACATTGCCCTACACCAGTGGCCAAAATGACTGGACCCTCAAGGTTCTGTCTCAAAACAATTTGTCATCTGGAACAAGTCGGGGCCCTGAGTGAATTTGTAATAGCTAGTTCAGAGCTGAAACAAGAGGGAAGAAAGGCTCCTGAGAAGAAGGCAGTAATCTGATAACCAGGAGCTCTTTTGCTATGCCATCAGAAATAAAAGACACTCTTTGGCAGATTGATTGTTTATGTGAGGCCCTGTGCTCAGTTCTGGGAAGATGGAGGCCAGTCAGACATAGGCCTTGTACACCATGATCTCATGTTCTATGAAAGATAGAGAAAAGGGGGAAATTCCAAAGAGTGTGATGTGTTATAATAAACATATGAACAAGAAGGGAGGCCAGAAGCCAGCTTCACAGGTCAGTAGAGGGGCTTCCAAGACACACCCAGTAGAGAATGTAATATGAGAATTCATTATACTTATAGAAAATAATGAGTCACCCCATGGAATTCAGAAATGTGGAGATGTGGTGAGAGATGAAGAAATAAAGATAAGTTATTTAAGTTGTGAAGGACCTGGAATGTCAATGCAAAGAATTTGGACTTTGACCAAAGGTAGGGAGCAATCAAAGGTATTTGAGCAAGGTTAAATTTTTCTTTGAAAGGGAGAACTCCAGCAGCAATATGTAAGGTGGACTGGAAGGGAAGGCATGGTGGCAGGGAAACCAGTTCAGAAGCCGTAGCAATCATCCATTCATGCCAGAGCTACCGAGGGCCAAGATGGAGGGCTATGGTGGTGTTGGTAGAAAAGAAGGACAGGTTCAGGAAGCATTACAGAGAAGTTTCATGGGTATGATTTGGTGACTGGATGGCAGCAAATGAGAAAGATGGAGAAGTCCAGGTGATTCCCATGATTCTTATTTGGGTGACCGGATGGATGATGGTAATTTAACCAAGAAAGGGAGCCCTGGAAAATGAGGTTTCCAAAAGAATGATGAAGAATTTTGATCTTTAGTGCTGAGTGTGAAGTACTTGTAGGACCTTCTGGTGAAAGTGTCTAATAGCACTTCCCACATCCTTTCCAGACCTGTATTTCTACCTACAATCCCCATTCCTTCCTGAGTCCCTGTGTAGCTATCCCATGCTCACCAGCCCTTGCTCTGACCTTCTGGATTGGCCCAAGCTGTGAAAATGGCTGACAAGGCTGTGTCTCAGAACATTTGCGTGATCTACATCTGTAAGTCTGGGCCTGACTTTCTGTATTGCATTCCTGCATCAGGAACCTGAGTTTCCCAGCTCCTTTTAACCACAAAGAAAACTGTTACACTCCTCCACAGGTCTGGAAATCTTTCCCCATCTCAAGGAACATCTTGAAATTGCCCTTTGCACTGACCTTATCCCTGCCTCTCCTTCCTTTCAGTCTGACTCTGGCACGGGTGGCAGTCGGGGGGTGGGGAAGGATGACACAGAATCAGAGTGCAGAAGACCTTGGGGCCTTCTAGTTCAACCTTCTCATTTTTCAGACAAGGAAACTGAGGCCCAGGGAGGGGAGACAATAACTCAAGGTCACAGAAGAAGTTAATGTCAGATCTGGGACTAGATCTTAGAATTCTCAATGCACAGTCCAGTGTTTTTGCCTGGGAGGAATTCATTGTAGATCACGGTTGAAAGATTTCCTGTCTCAAATGATAATCAATTCCAGATACCCCCTAACTAAGTAGATCTTTCTACTATTTCGACTTGTTAGGTAAAATATCTGTCAAATGATAGATAAGCTATGACCTGCAAATGTTCTTCATATAATTGCAAATCCTAATTGACCAGATCTGAGAAGAATTAGTTACAAGAATTACTTAAGTATTTTCAAAAGAAAGGAAGTTAATGGAATTATTATTCTGATGATTTTCATAGGCTCAGTATTTCAGTCTACTACTGCCTTCCTGAACTTTACAAGTGATGCCCAATCGCAATTCAAATAAATGTATTTGTTTCTACATTTTCTCCCTTTTAAACTGGTCTCCTAGTCCCCTCAGAGCTGGAGGGAAAGGTCTGGGGTAGCTGATGGATGGAATCTGGTGCTGAGGCCAAGCCTGTAGCCAGGCTGGAGCCACTTGGGTTGGGGAGTCAGGGCTCTTGTTACAGGCCAACTATTATCCCCCAGGTTGCCTCAGCCACTTCAGCAGGAGCCCAGAGAGAAGTCCTGAATGGCTCCCTGCAACAAAAGGACCTTTGTGCATTAGGACCAAGGGGCCTCAGGGAAGATTTGGTGCAAGGGAGGTGCAAGGGAAGGTCAGCAGCCTCCTCACCTCTGCTCTCTGCTGGGAAGGAGAGCTAATGGGTTAAACAGAAGTGTGGGGTTTGGAAATCAAGAAGTCATTGACTTAAAGAGCATCAAGATACCTTACAGGTCATTTAGACCAAACCATTCATTAATAGTTGGGGACACTAAGGCCCAGAGAGGGGAAGGGACAGGCCCAAGGTCATACAGCTGGCAGAAGGCAGACTCAAAACTGAAACCTAGAGCTTCTGATTCCCCAATCAAGTGTTCTCACTTCAGTACTTGTGAGGCAGTTCAGAATTGGATTTCATTTAGAGGGAGGAGCCTCCAGAAACTGTCTTCATCTCAGGAGCAGTTCATGCTTAACAACATGATATGAGGACTTTGAAAAATTATGAAGTGAGGTGGGGAACCCAAGAGCAGCTGGTGAGTCTTAGAGTGAGTCCCGAATGCTGGAACCATCTCTTAACCCACTGGTTTGTGCTACCATAACTAGCTCTGTGTTTTCCAATGTTTCGTATTGTTATACAGGGTCTGGCACAAATAATGCCCCTTTTTATTACAAAATCATAAGCATGTAATTCTGTAACATAACAATATCACATTCAAGCACACCATATGATATTTTAGGTGAAATGTTGAAATTAAAACTATAAATTATTACACCAATATTATGACCCTACCGACCACACTCAAGCAGGCCTTCCTTCTGCTGGACCCTGTATTTATGGGATGATTTTGCACAAGACATTGACATCTTGAATTGTGACAGATAAACACTGAACTCAGTATGTATTAGAAGAAATATAACTAGTACCTCAAACCCTGGTTTTATAGATATTGGAGCTTAAAGTAAGGTTGTTTAAAATTGGTCTGCTTTTAAGAAAAACAATAAGCATATAATGGCATAGGATAAAGTGATGGCAAATATTGTGAAGTTGGTTCACATATAAGCGAATGTTGGAAAACATTGTACTAGTGGATTCTTGGGTTATGATGGCGGGACCATCAAAGATCATTCAGGCCATACTCCAGGGCCTGGGCAGCCCTACATATGTTGAAGCCATTTGGACATTCTTTTTGTTTTTCCTTAAGATTTTATTTATTTATTTATTCTAGAGAGAGTGGAGGGACAAAGAGAGGGACAGAAACATCAATGTGAGAGAGAAACATCGATTGGTTGCCTCTCATACATGCCCCTAGAACCCACAACCCAGGCAGGATCAGGAATGCAACCAGCGACCTTTGGCTTTGCGGGACAATGCCCAACCAACTGAGCCACACAGGTCAGGGCCGGTTGGACATTCTTAATGTTCTCTTGTGAAGATGGTGCCAAAGGTTTTCTCTGTCAATGACCCCACGTAGGACAAAAACAGTAGCATTTCAGAGAAACCTCTGATCGACTGATCTTAATAGCAAGAAGATTAGATATGTAAATCACATGCAATTTTCACCTGTGAGTCAGAGTCTCAGCTTTTTCTTCTCTAAAAAGTCCCTGGTTGGTCGTCTCCTCTACTAATTCTGTCCCAGTGTGGTAGAACTTATAAGAATGGCATATAAGAACACAATAGGCTCAAGGTGCAAATGGAACATTAAGGGTCAGAGAGAGAAATGTTCTTCAGATCATTCAACCATGAGAGGCACAGTCAAGACTGGACCCCAGATCTCTTGACTCCCAAGTTAATGTTCATTCCACCACCACCCACATTTCCTCCTCCATTGTCCTTTCCTCACACTCCCCTCAACCTCATCCCCACCCCAATTCAGGCAGCTGCAGCCTCCACTGAAGTCTTGTCTGGCACAGCTCACTTTCTTTAGACCTGAACTCATCAAAGACTCAAGAATCTGGTAACATGCGTCACCTCCAGGAGGATTCTGGGTGGTTAAGGGACAAAAATTAGAAGGCTTTATTTTGAGCCTTTTTAATTTTGAAACATGTGAAGATATTACCTAGTCCAAAAATAAATAGCAAAACAAATAAAGAGTTCTGTTTCTTCCCTGAGCTAAATCTCAAAACTAATCACATTTATTTAGCACTATGAAGTTTTTAATGTACTATCTCCTGATCTGTAGAAGAACCCCATGCAATAAATTGCCCCATTTTATAGATGTGGACAGTGATCCAGAGACAGGAAGTTCCCTGCCTGGGCTCACACAATGAATCAATAATGAAATTTGGGCTAAAATCCAGGGCCCTGATCCCCAGTGCCTTGATGCTTCCATAGCCACATCCACAAAGCTCATGATTTGTGCCAGATTATCCTCGGATCAGCCTGAACCAATGTGTTCACATTTGCCCTTAAATAGACATTTTCAAAGCTTTAACCTAAAGAATTAGCACGACTAGTTCCAGCTCAGCTCTGTAGGTGGCCACCTCTTCTGCCTGGCACCACCCCCTAAAACACACGTGTCTGTCCTCTGGAAGCCACAGACCACTGAGCCACCTGGTGCCCACCCTCCCAGGATTCAGCACTGGCGACTTAGCCTGGCACAAACATTCTAATGAGGCAACTTGGCAGCTGCAAGGCATTCGTCTGGGGGGAGGGTCACTATTTCAGGGCCTGAGGGGTTTCTTTTTAGCCTTTGCAGCTGGTGTCTCTGAAATGGAGAAGTTAGTCCTTCCCCAAGTATGGGCAGCCCACAGATCTTGTGCCCCCAGAAGTCTCTGTTGCAAAGCAGGAACTGTGCTCAGCAAGAAGGCCTGGAATAGTGATGGGGGGAGGTGGGGGGGTTGTGGAGAAGCAGATGTATGTTGTGTGCTGATCAAAGCAGTGTTCCTGCTTCAAAATAGGTCCCCTCTCATCTGCTGTCATGGCAATGCAAATAAACAACTCATGCCGTTGGCTCTTCTCCCTTTTTAGCAACCACCACGCAAGAACTCGGGGTCTTAAGGTGGAAAAGTCCTTGGGAGGTCATCAGATCCCCTGTCTGCCTCTTGGTAACGCTGTGTCCAAACTAGCCCCAACTACCTGGGGAGGTCCTCGGGACCTCACACATGTCCTTAGCATGTCACTTGTTAATTACTGACTTTCTGTTCCACGTGACCCCCCCAACCCTTACTGCCACCTAGGAGCTGTCCTCATTCAAGTCATGAGCTCATCCTGATGAAAAACTGGAGCCAATAGACATGGCTGAGATGGGGCTGGAGTCAGGAGGATGGCCTAGATGACCTCAGCAAAGTCCAGATGATGGCAGGAGTTTAGACACTGGCAGTCAACGCATTCCTGGCTAGTATCCTCCTTCCTCTTCCTCCCCAAAGCAGCCATCATCCTCTGGATGACTGTGTCCTCCTTAACAAAGGGAGTTGCTCCCAGAATGACACCCACTTGTCCACACCCAAGTAGGACACCAGAGGGAGAAGGCAGATCGGTAGTCAGGTAATCAGGCTCAAAGAAACTTGTTAAAGATAAAAAGGAGGGATTTTTTTTTCTCTCAAGGCGACCTATATACCCCAAATACTAACTACGCGTCTTGGTAGGCTTCCAGATAAAGCAGATTGTGGAAACAGCAAAAACACCGGTGATCAAATGTCAAGTCTCTTTTCTTCACCCTCCACTTACCTGTTGTATTTCTCAGCATACCTGCTAACCCCTAACATACTTCCTCCCCAGTGGATGAAGGCCTCTGAGAACAAGGGAAGCATATGGGTAGCTGCCACTTGCTGATAGCTCTTCAAGGAAATCCTCCTCTGGCTCTCTAACCAGACAAAACCCTCCATCCTAGAAATGAAGAAGCTGTGCGTGCTTGCTCACCTCCAAAAGGCCAGGCCCATGTAGCCCAGAAAATGCCCACTGGAGGGAGACATATGCTCTCCAGATTCTGCACCTAAGTCATTCGCTGGACTGCCCAGGAACCTAATCAGCCAGCCCAATAGGGGCACAAAGAAGCTCAGGCCCATTGCATGCTACTTGTCAGCCCCACCTCACACACTTACCAGCATTCTTCCTCCCATGCCGTATCGGGAAGCACTGCAAAGGAAACAGAGAAGAAATCAAAACATTGCAGACACTCATGCAATGTCAGAATGTGAAGAGATCTTTGCAGTCAGCAAGTTTGAGCTGCCCATTTTACAGAAAGACACACTGAAGGCCACAGAAAAGGAAAATGAAGTACTATTGGAGGAAAGTGAACCTCGAAGCCCAGACTCCTGACTTCTCACCATAATACTTTCTCTCACTCCACTAGCTGACTCCTCCAGTTCACCACATAGGGAGCAACACCAAGTTACGGAGTTAGGGACAATCTACACAATTCATGTACTGTTCCAAGGTCTGACAATAAGGATTATGAAAGAATTAGTCAGCATTGTCTTGGTACATACCATCCTTGGTATAGCATCAACCAGGTTAGAAGAAAGGTGTGTTGGTGGAAAGAGTAGTATTTAGAATTGGCAATCTCAACTCCAGGGCCACCTTCTACTTACTGATTATATGTCATTGGACATAACCTGTTGAGCTGTAGTTTCTGTATTCACAATACTAGGATAGTAATAATCCCAGTCTCATAGGCTTAGTGAGAAATTAATGTAACTTTAAGCACTTTTAAAAATGATAAAGCACATTATAAATTCATTCATTCAGGAAATATTTCTAGAGCATCAATGCCCCTGAAAGACCTATGCTAGACGCTAAGAATATAGCAGTGATCTAGACAAGTAACGTCCCTATCATCGTGGAGTAGGGGCAAACAATAAACAGGTCAATCAATCAATAAATAAGGAAATTTCAGATGTTACTAAAAACCAGGAAAGGGAAATTGAAAAAAAAAAAAAACAGGATGAAGTAGAGAGTGATAGGGCAGGAAGAATAAGGGGATTGCTTTTCTTTAGAAATCGCGGTCAGAGAAGGTCTCTCAGAGAAGCTGAACTTTGAGCAGAGTCCTGAATGACAAGAAGGAGCCAGCAATGTGATGATCTGGGTGCAGAAGATTCTAGGCAGAGGTTGAAGAGAACAGCAGAGGCCAAATTACTCGGAGCTTTGAAGGCCAGGGTGAGGATTTCAGCTTTGATTCAAATGACAGCAGGTAGCCTCTGGGAGGTGTAGAGCAGGAGAATGACAAGATGTGATTCCCGTCTTCAGAAGATCCCTCTGGCAGCTGTGTGGGGAATGGGTTGTGGGGCTAGAGTGGAAAGAGGAGGATTTCTTAGGAGGCTTTTGCAATAGTTTTTAGATAAGCAACATCGGCGGCTTGGGCTAAAACAGTAGTGGTAGAAATGTTAATTCAATAGTTAAGAAGGAAAGAAAAGAGGGTTCCTCTTAGAGATAGATGGGACTTCTTACCTATTCTCTTGCTTTTGTGCAGTCAGCCTCTAAACCAAACAAAGGTTATCAGGAAAAGAGTTTGCCACAGTATTTTTCATCTCTCTTATCCTCTGAACAATGATTGCCACACCAGGTACAGATAACAATGATCTCTAATCCTTGGAGATTAAGCTCAGCCCTAGATCACCCTAAAATGACTAAAGGTCAGGCGTATCCTTGTAGACCACAAGACAACCTGGTGAATCTTCAACCCACAATTGGCCACAGGACAAGAAGAAGGGGTAGGAGGTGACCCCCAGGTGTTCATTGACAAAACCCTTGAGGGATGCTAGTGAAAGAAATGGAAAATTCTAGAATAACATCGATTTTAAAAGAGGAGAAAGACCAACCAAGAGAGACAAATATGAGATTCCCCTACAAAGCTATGAATTGGACCGATTTAGGATTAAGCAAGTCAATATACTTCTCACTAGTGGACAAAGGGTAGCAAAAAGAAAAGAAGAAAGACTGAGAGAGAAGGAAGAACAAGCCCCTATGTAGTCCTAAATGTGACAGTTCTGGGAAATTAGGAGAACTGACATGTGGAACAGACTGTTCTGCAGTCCTGTTCTGTTCATATTAAATTCCCTCCTCTCCCACCCTACCCCCTGCCAACCTGTCATAGGTATAACAGAATTAAAGCTAGTTCAGGAGCTAATAAGGCTGTAAATTTATACAAGAATTTACAGGTTGCAAATAAGTGACTTTGTTTGATTGTCACAGCCAGTCTGCATGGTAGGTTTTTATTATCCTCATGTGACACATGAGAAAAATGAGGCCCAGAGAAGTGAAATGACTTACCCAAGGTCACACAGTTAGTAAATGTCAGCACCAAGTTTACACTTTAGGCCTATGTGGCTGCCAATTTTATGGCATCCAATTCTTTCTGGGGCCCAGGATAACTCAGACTGGGCCAAGACTACAAGTCCCACTCTGGTTTTAGACCCTGATCTAGCCACTATTTTGTTAGCTGAGGGGCCTACAGGGTAAGATAAGACATGAGCTTTCGCATTACAGTTCTACCAAGTGAGGGCTTCCTTCATGTTCTGGTTGTAGACAGCCATTCTAGAAGAAGACCATGATTAGTGCTGACCATCTTACCATCCAGTGGATCATTCATTCACTCACTATGAACCTCCTCAGGGCCAGGCCCTGTGCTGGGTAATCAGAGATTCAACTAAAACTGGCATGTTCCTTGCCCTTGAGGAATGCATGGCCAATTTGGGGGATTGGGTAGGCCACATGCACAAATCATCACAATTGCATGTGAGTGTTGTTGGAAAGTATAAAACCTTGTGGAACTGAGCAGAGGGAGTAATTAGTTGCTGACAGTGCAGGTGCGTTGTCATGAGGACATCTGGGAAGGAAGCAGCATTTGGAACAGATCTCGAAGGATGCATAGTAGTTCATGAGGCAGATGAAGGGGCAGAGCATGGCAAGCAGAAAGAAGAGCATAGCAAAGGGCAAGGATGTGTGCAAGCATATGGTTTGAGGAACTGTGTGTAGTCCGGCTGGAGAGCAGAGTGCCAGACAGAGAGTGAGAAATGAGTCTGAAGCAGTGGGTGGGGGTCAAATCATGAAGGACCTTCTAGGTCACATGAAGAAACTTGAACTTTATGCAGAGCCCCATGGAGAGCCATTGAAGAGGTCTAAACAAGGGAGTAACACAGTCAGATTTATAGTTCAGAATGTTACTCTATTTGTAAAGAATATATTGGGAATGGGGGTAGGAGAAATTGGCAGAACTAGTGATAAGGCCAGAGCAGATCAGGGCAGTGGTCTTTGGAATAGAAAGGAGGGGAGCAATATATAAACTATTTCTTCATTAGAACCAAAGTCAATGGTAGGATGTGGGAACATAAAAGAGGTGTCAAGGATGAATTCACCATTTCTGGCCTGGGCAACAGAGTAGCTGACAGGGGCTATTACCATAGTTTGCCATGTATAATGCACATCCATGTTTTTCACCCAAACTTTCAGGGAAAAAAAAATTTAATTCAATTGTTTATTAATTTATATTTAGAAACAAAACTGATTATCATATTCCAGGGTATTAATTTTGCATATGGATATCCTTATTGCTTTCTAGAGTTACACTTTTAATGCATAAGCATACATAATAGAATTAAAAACATTTGTATAGACACAGAATTAGTACTACCCACATATAATACACATCCTTATTTTTCCCTCAGAAATTTGGGCAGTGCCCTTGCCTGGTGTGACTCAGTGGATTGAGCGCCAGCCTGAGAACCAAAGGGTTGCTGGTTCGATTCCCAGTCAGGGCACATGCCTGGGTTGTGAGCCAGGTCCCCCAGTAGGGGGCATGCAAGAGGCAGCCACACGTTGATGTTTCTGTCCCTCTCTCCCTTCTGCTCTGTCTAAAAATAAATAAATAAAACCTTTAAAAAATGTTGGGGGCAAAAAATTTACACATTATACACAGAAAAATATGGTACCTGGGGTCAGGAACAGAAGAAAAGGTGTGGTTCGGGGCCAGGGGAGAGGGGTTCTTCCTTTTGTAATGAAGCTCCTTCGGACCTGTTGGGTTTGAGGGTCTGTGCAGCATCCACTCAGAGCTGTCCACTAGGCACTGTGGTAGATTTGCAGTTGCAAAGTTGCACAGAAGCAGGTATGGTCCCTGCCCTTGAGCAGCTTGCAATCTAGTGGCAGACAGAGTGACCAGACAGAAAAAGGACAGATCAGGAGTTTCTGAGAGTTAAAGGAAGTCATGTTGAAAGAGTGAAAGAGCCAAAAGCGAGGTGGGGGCAGAAAGCTACTTGCTGCGCGAAAACCTGGGAAGTCTGAGACGGGCGGCTCTGAGACAGGCTGCAAATGCCACTGACAGGTTCTGTGCAGACCAAGGTGTTCTCAGCCAAAAGTAGCTGGGACAGAGCTCACTATCCCTGCATGGTCTCTGCTAAACCTGAAAGCTGTGAGACTAGCTCTTATCCTACTATCTAGGGGCAAGCTTAGGAAAATTATTCGTCCTTTCCTTGCCTGTTTTCCCTGCTTCCCCTGAGCTCCTGGCCAGCCCTATGCCACAGGCCCAAGCCTGGGGGCCAGTCAGGAGAGCACGTTCTTCACATTCCAGCCTCCCCCGGCCCTCTCAGCTGAGCCACACAGAGCCCTATTCACAGCCTGACCCTCCCTTCCTCCAGACTGAGCTCTCACCGCCCCCAGGCCAAGCCCCGTGTTCTGCCAGCAGAGACTATGGCTACTGTGGGAAGTAGGCTTCGTGGACCCCTCAGGAGCTGACTCTTCTGTCTCTTGAGGTCTCTCCACTGTGAGGGGGTGCAGAGGGCTTGGCCACTTATGTGTGCATGAGTGTGTGTGTGTTCTATGCACTCATCCGACTCCTTGAGGCTAGGCCTAGAACAGGGGCTGTGTTGGGCTGTGTACAGGGGCAGATAAGACACAGGCTGGGTCCTCCAAGGTGCTCACAGTCCATGGTGAAGACAGCTGGGTGCATGGAGGGTGGGATGAGGACTGGAGCTGGATTGAGTGTGCCACTGAGTCCTAAATTAAAGTATTGGTGTCATGGGGCCACTATTAAACCCCATCACAAGGATCTGAGATTATGAACTCATGTTCAGGGTGTGATGTCTGCTGGGAGTAGGGTGCTGCAGTCCCTGAGTGACACCCATCTCTTCCCTGGAAAGGGTAGAGGAGACCAGGTTCAGAGTAGGACTGATCAACACATGTGACTTTGACCAATTCTTTGCTGGGCTTCAGACTTGTTGCCTATAGTAACAATGGGTCCCTGATGATGCCTATCCTTCCCTCACAAGGAAGAGAGTGAGGAACAGTCCCAGCCAGGAAAGGTCAATGGAAGCAATGACTTCTAGAAGGTCTTGGTAGGACTCAGAGTCTGGAACCACCTTTCTGAGGACTCCCCAGAGGGTCTATCTTCCCTTTGCTTTCTCTCAGAGAGTATGAGCTGTCCCCACTAGCATGGAGTGTGGGGTCTTTCAGAAAGCCCAACTCCTCTTGCCTATGCCCCAGGACTACCATGGTCTACTACACACTCATCCACCCCCAAAAGAGTCCCCGACCTGTAGCCTCAGGAATGCTGATCTGCATATCATTTTATAACTCACCCTATGACAGAAATCTCTGCTGCCTTGAACTCTATTCACCTTAATTACCTCCTGCCAGTCCTGGCAGGGCCTCCTTTCCACCTTTCCCACTCCCCACTCCTCTCCTGGCCCACAGGGCTTCTCCAGGTCCAGATTCTGGCCTTTGGGCCCCTTTTCCCCTAGCCTTCTCTAGTGTACTGACTCCCCGCCTCCACAGCAGGCAAGAGCTGGGCCAGGAAGGAGAGTGAGCTAGCAGCTGCAACCCCCAGGGGTTCTCTGGATAATCTCAGGAATGTCATATCCCGAAGACTTGATTTTCCCACTGGCCAACAGGGACCCTCCTTCCTGACCAGAGCTTGGGAGTACTGCCAGGAGAGGGGCCTTATACAGGGTGAATGAGGGGAAAAGCCCGGAGGGGAGACGCACAGTGGTTCCAGTGTGGAATGAAGCCTATTTTACAGACTCTGAACTAGTCTGACCAGGTGTGAGGATAGGAGGTGTGGAGGGAATTACCTAAACAACCCACTTTCTGAGCTTCAGGGTCTTAACACCAGAGCTTCCTACTCTCTTTCTATTTCCACTGGATGTTCCCAATTCTAGGTTCTACCCAGGCAGGTATAATTTCTTATGTTATAGATAGTAAAACTGAGGGCACAAGCCATGAGCCCAGGGTCACAGAGAACAACCAATCAACTTTCCTCAAATTGAACCTGCATTTGCTGAGCAATCATACACGGTGGGTCCTTTCGCACATGTCATTGTTGCAATCAATTATGAAGTAGGAAATCCCCTGCCACGTTGTTGATGAGGAAACTGAGGCTGGGAGAGAGAAAGGAGAGGCTGAAGCTGAGCTACCAGATTACTATCCCATTTCCAGCAGCTACTGCATTCTATCATCATACCACATTCTTCTCTCAAGGCCCCAGGGTGACCCAGCCCAGGTTAGAGGAAGGGCCAGGGAAAGTCAACCCACACCCATTTCCTGGGCTTCAAGCCCCATTCCCCAAGTATAGACTTCCCCTTAGCAGCCCCAGTCTTAGAACTACCTGGTTGCTGAGATCCCTGGCAACAGCCAACAGCTGCAGCAGCTCAGAGGTGGGCCTGATGGGTGGGGTCAAGGAGTTCCACTCCCTACCCCATTGCGAAACCTCTGACCCTACATCCCAGTCCAGGTCATGTGAGTTGCTGCTCCCTGGTATTGTTACTAGTGACTTGGAAATGCAGCCCAGGCTCTGGCTCCCAGGACTTCCCAAACCTCTAGCTGTTCTCAGGACCCAGGGGCCACTGGGAGGATTGGCCTTCAGTGCAGGCTCATTTCCCTGACCCAGGCTTTTCTCTCCTCCCCAGGGACCTTGAGTGGAAATCACTGACATTTTGGGAGCAGTTTTTTTTCACTTGGCCTGGAAGTTCAGAGTATATATGAAATATAATGGGAGTGCCAGACAACAAAGGAAACCATCAACAAAATGAAAGATCACATCACTGAATGGGAGAACACATTCTCCAATGATACATCTGATATAGGGTTAATACCAAAAATTTATTAAGAACTTATACAACTGAACAGCAGGAAGAGAAACAATCCAATTTTAAAAATGGGCAAAGGTTAAGAATCCTGAAACATCAATCAGAAAAGGACAATAGCCAAGATCTGGAAACAGCCCAAGTGTCCAACAGTAGATGAGTGGATAAAAAAGCTGTGGCACATTTATACAATGGAATACTATGTGGATGTGAAAAAGAAGGAACTCTTACCTTTTGCAAGAGCATGGATAGACCTGGAGAGTAGTATGCTAAGTGAAATAAGCCAGGCAGAGAAAGACAAATACCATATGATCTCACTTATATGTGGAATCTAATGAACAAAATAAACTAATAAGCAAAATAGGAACAGAAGCATGGATACCTGGAACAGACTGACAGATCTCAGGAGGGAGGGCCATGGGGGTGATGGATAAAAGAAGGTGAAGACATTAGCCAAAGAACATATACATATAGCCCATGAACACAGACAATAATAGTGTTACGAAGGCCAGGAGAGGGGGTGGGCAGGGTCTGGGTGGACGTGGGCAAATGGGAGGGAATGGGGAACATCTGTAATAAAGTCAACAATAAAAAATTGGGCAAAGGACCTGAATGGACACGTCTCCAAAGAGAACATACAGAGGGCCCAGAGACATATGAAAAAATACTCGATGTTACTAATCAGAGAGATGCAAATTAAAACCACAATGAGATATCACAACACACTCACCAGAATGGCTATCATCAATACATCAAAAAATGACAGGTGCTGGTGAGGATGTGGAGAATGAGAAACACTTGTGCACTGTTGGTGGGAATGCAGACTGGTACCGCCACTGCAGAAAGCAGTATGGAGTTTCCTCAAAAATTGAACTGCCTTTTGACCTAGTGATTCCACTTCTGGGAATTTATCTGAAGAAACCCAAAACACTGATTCAAAAGAATATATGCACCCCTATGTTCATTGCAATGTTATTTACAATAGGCAAGATTTGGAAGCAGCCCAAGTGTGCATCAGTAGATGAGTGGATAAAGCAACTATGGGACATTTACACCATGGAATACTACTCAGCTATAACAAAGAAGGAAATCTTACCTTTTGTGACAGCATGGATGGACCTAGAGAACATTATGCTAAGTAAAATAACCCAGGTAGAGTAAAGACAAGTGCCATATGATTTCACTCATATGTAGAAACTAGTGAACAATATAAACTAACAAAATAGAAACAGACTCATAAATAGAGAACAGACTGACAGCTGTCAGAGTGGAGTGGCTTGGGGAAGCTGGATGAAAAAGGTGAGGAGGTTAAGCATAAAAAACCTCACAGACTCAAACAACATCATGGCAATTACCAGAGGGAAAGAGGGCAGGGGGAGGTAGAAGAGGGTAAAGGAGGGATAAATGGTGATGGGAAGAGAATTGACTTGGGGTGGTGAACACAAAATACAATGTGCAGATGATGTATTATACAAGTATACCTCTGAAACCTATATAATTTTATTAACCAATGTGTTGCCCCAATAAATTTAATTAAAAAGTAAGAAAAAATACGGTGAGAGTGCCACAGCAGGAAGAACTCTCAGAGAGTTCTTTGTTTTATAGGTGGAGAAACTGAGGCACCGATTACATAAACACAGTGGATAGAATATGGACTTTAAACCTAGATTATCTGGGTTTAAAATCCCAAGTTTATCACTTAAGAGCTGTGTGATCTTGGATAAGCTTCCATGCCTTTCTGTGTTTCAGTAAAATGAGGATGATGAGAATAATAGCACTAGCCTTGCAGAGTTATTGTGATGGTGAAGTCAGTTAATATATGTGAAGGGCTTGAAACAGTATCTACTACATAGTACGTGCTCTATGAATGTTAGCTAATTTTAGTTCTAACTTTTTCTAGTGCTCTACAGAAAAAAAAAAAAAACAACAACCAAACCTGGCAATGCCAATTTATAGCCTTTCCCACCAGCCAAATTGTCCGGTATGTCTTCCAACATAACTGCCCCCCCCCGCAACCTGAGCAGTCCCCACTCATATTGCTTTGGCACCGAAAAAGCTTAAGGCAAAGTAAGAATTTGTGTCTAAGATATAAGTCAGAGTCCATGCCTTGCTTTCTACTTCTCATCTCACCTCCCCAGTGCCCATCCTCATCTCTCCCACTCCCCGGAACAAACATTGTCCAATTTCAGTTGACTCTTGAGCAAATCACACTCATTTTGCTGAGATGGGCAACAAGGGAAGTGGGGCAGGCATTAGGAGTGAACTGAGATCAGGCAAGTTCTGGAGGTCCCCATCCTCATCCCCAGGCTGGGCCCACTTTCAAGGCTGTTCTGGCTGTGTTGCTACAGGAAGTACCCTGGACCCAAGTATAGCCATCCCATGACCTTGCAGACCAGGAGTGATTGCCACACACTGATGCTAGTTGTTGACTGATCAGACAGTTTCTATCCTGACATTTTCTAAACTAAATCAGTCATACCCACCCACAGGGTACTTGTTGTGGGGAGTGTTGTGAGTGTGAAGAACTCTCATGTTATATCTACTAGGCCAAAAGCTCCATGACTAGGGACCTATAACTATTTTGCTAAACATTATCCATCTGCCCAAGGCCTAACACAGGGATTGTCATTTAGTAGGGCTTGAATTCATATTGCTCAATTGAATGAAGGTATGAATTCCTGAAGCCTACTCTCAGCCTAAGGAAACCCGCCCCTTTCATTCAAGATAAAAAACCAAGTAGACATATCAACAGGCCATCATTTGCCATCATTATTTCATGCAACCCTCACTACAGCCTTACAAGGTACGAATTCTAATTTCCCCCAGTATACAAATAATAACAATGGTTAACCTTTGGTGATTGTATGCCACATACTTTTCTAAGCCATTTATACATAGTGCAATAACTCATTTACACCTACTAACAGCTTTACAAGGTGGGTACTATTATTGGTTGCATTTTACAGAGAGGTAACTAAAGTTCAGAGGGTGAAGTGATTTTCTCAAAGTCACACAGCTAGCAAGTTGTGGCTCAGATAGTAAAGAGCTGGATGCCGTGCCCTCTTACTTTACAGGTCCTGGTCCTTTCCTGCACCAAGAACACCAAGGTCGAGCTCCCACTCACAAATTTCCAAATCTGTCATTTTGGCCCCTTCATCTATCACCGTTCACCCCCAATGCCTACACCCAGAGCAAGTCTCCTGGCTCCTTGCCTCCTCCCTGTCCTGTCTCCAACTTTACTCTTCCTTGAAGAAGCCTCCCTTATCTTTTCCTTTATCAATCATCCCTTCAAATTCCAATCCAAGTGCACATCCACCATATACCAGGCTTGTATATACAGCATTGCACTTGTAACTCTACCAAGTCTTACCCACTGAAGAGAGGCAGCTTGCTCAGGTCCACTTAGCCTAGATGTGGCAGAGTTGGGCATTGTGTGCAGGTCAGTCTGACTCCATGTCCAGTGCTCTTTCTGCCACACCAAGCTGCCTTCTCTTTGGAACCAGAAGACTCTTCTGAGAAAGCTTCCTAGATCACCCAAAAATGAACTCACATCTCTCTTTTACACCATCTGTGCCAATGACCTATGCTTCATATATACAGAGTGTATGTCAGCATCTAGGTGATCTACAATTAGCTACACACAGACAATCCACAGTGTGAATTTTTTACCTGTGTTGGAGCCAGTACCCACCACTCAACTGACACATAATTTGACTAGTCTGTGAAAATGCAGAGAGGGGTCCTGGGGGGTGAAACCTACTTCTCTAGGGTATAGGGCCTTATCTTGCCCTTTGCTAAATGGTTTTTCCACAACCTGAAAGTCTATGTCATGACTCCTTTCTTTGGACCCAGTAATTGAGAGATGGCCATATGTGCAAGTTTCAGATATACACACCTAAACTCAGGCTGATTAGTGGACCTGTGGTAGTACCTTAAGATAAAACAAGCTATCTAAAGAGGTGGTGAACCCCACATTGTTGGAGGTGTGAAACAGTGCCTGGCCATGTACTTGGTGAAGAGGACGTTGACATGGAATGTGGGAATGGCATCCAGAAGTATGTGAGGGTTTCTACTCATTCATATGCTCTTATGAATTCTCTATAATCCCTCCTGCCCCTCCCACAGCAAATACACAATGCACATGGCAAATGAGTCTTGCTTGGGATGACAAAGGTCTGGAAAAGTAGAGACGTCCTGGGGACTGGGAGTGGAATTGCTGAATCACCAGCCATTGCCGCACACTCACCCTGTATCCTGCCATGCTGATTCTGAGCAAAGACTGGGAAGCCATAAGCTGGACTGGGGACAAAGAGGACCCAGGGTGTGAACAAGCACACATGAGCACATGTGCATACATGAGCACATGTATGTGCATGAAGATGAGCCCACAGAAGGGGTGTAAAAGCACACCCCCATGTGAACAGGTGCCCAGGAAGCTACCTGAAAGTCCCATGCACATTGTAGTAGCTCTTGAACAGGACAGGATGCTTGAGAATGTGTCCTTGGGTGAATACAGAAGAGTCCTCATGTACATATGCACTCCTATGCACAACTAAGTATGTGAGGACAGTTTTCCATACAGACTTCAAGGAGCAAACACCATGCAGAAGACTGGCGGCAGCACAAAGAAAGGCCTGAAATGCAAAGGTGCTACCGAAGAACCTTCAGGAGGGTGCAGTCATTGAGGATGGGGCGATGGAAAGCAGGGTCCAACCCCCAAACATGTCTGCCTTTCCTCCAGGCTTCAGCATTTTGGAGATTAAGAGCCAACAGTGGCAACACTTAATGTTCATACAGTGGAAACAGCACCAGTGGAAGGAAAAGTTGGCAGCTAAGAAAAAACTGAAAAAAGAGAGAGAGGCTCTTGATAAGGTTTCACTGAAGCCTCTGCCCAGGAACATTGGCAACCAGCATGTGTGCGATGCAGCCACAGGTGAACCTAACAATGAAGAGGTTGCTGATGATGAAGCTACAGAAGAATTTGCTTCATACTTCAACAAACTTCTCCCAAGAGTCTCATCACAACATCAGATAGACCTCATGGGAGAATAGTATGACTCTGTACAGTTCTCCACAGTTATACCAACTCACAAGTTTATTACAAAAGAGAGCTGGCTCTGAAAAGAAATATTCCACAGTGCATCTCAAGATATTTCACAGATCTGATCATTATAAATGAAGATCATAAAACACCAGATGGATTAATTCTGAGTCACTTGCCAAATGGACCAACTGCTCATTTTAAAATGAGCAGTGTTCATCTGTGTAAAGAAATTAAGAGGCAAAGGACCCCACTGAACACATACCTGAAATAATCTGAGTAATTTTACAACACAGCATGGTCATTCTGTTGGATGAATGTTTGCATCTCTCTTTCCCCCGTAATCCTCAGTTTATTGGAAGATAGGTTGCCACATTCCACAATCAATGGGACTATATTTTCTTCAGATTTCACAGGTACATATTCAAGAGTGAAAGGAAAGTAGGAATTCAGGAACTTGGACCATGTTTTACCTTAAAGTTAAGAGCTCTTCAGAAAGGAACCTTTGATTCTAAATGTGGAGAATATGAATGGGTCCATAAGCCTCAGGAAATGTATACAAGTAGAAGATTCCATTTATAAAGTACTGAAGGAGTAGTATTGGCTTTTGCTGAACAGACTAACTTGCATCTGTAACAGAAAACTCTTAGAAATGGCATTTACTGATCATACACCTTCTTTTGTGTCTGGAGAAATTACTAAGTACCTGAATTACCACTTACTGTTTCTGTATGAAATACAAATAAAAGTCACTTTGGTAAAAGTTTATAAAAAGTATATGAGGGCAGTGACTTGGGAAAAGCGTGGAGTACCTCGTTGGACCATGACTGGATGGCTAACCTCTACAAGGCTTCCTAGTTTAATAGGGACATTACTGTCCATGATTCGCTTTGCATCCCATAGAAGCCATGTGGGTAAATGAGACAGGGTTATTAGCACATGCATGGATGTGTGCATGTGTGTGTGGCATGTGTCTAGATTCCCCACCTGGGATTGCAGTTAGATGCTACCAGAGAAAGATTGTGTTGAGATTTTGCCACAAAATAAGTAAGGAGATTACGATCTATTACATAGACCATGTGTGCATCCGGTTGTGTCCTGGCCCCCTGTGTGAACTTGAGCACATCTCCTCCTCTCTTGGGCCTCAGTTTCCTCATCAGTAATTTGGAGAGAGAAAAAATGGAGGAACAAGTGGTTTCTATGGACCTTTCCATATCTGATATTGTGTGACTATCTACCTATGTTATAAGAGAAAAAAACGAGGGATGGTGGGGAGTGTTGACCCTCTCAAAGTCATCTTGAGGTCATGGCTGAGATGGCATTCTAGCCAGATTCTCCACTTCCCAGGCCAGTGTCCCTGAAGGACTGATATGCCCACCTAATACAAGAGAGTAACATGAGAAAGGATCCATGCTCTGGGCACTTGCTATGTGCATAATACCATGTTAGGTGCTGGAAGGGGGCAAAAAGACACACTGAAAAAACAGTCTTGTGTGTGCATGTGTGAAAGTGTGAGGCTGGGTGGTAATACTCATATGTGTGTTTGGTTGTTCTCAGAGACCACAGTTACCCTCCCAGCCCACTGGCCTCCAGGGAAGACACATCAGACACGTATGGAACTATTTATACTTGGTTCATCTCACATTCGAGCATCTTGTCCCTTGGCTGCCCCTAACCCCCAGTGCAGCTCAAAGCAGATTGAGGCCCTGGCCTGGCTTTTTGCCACCTTCCCAGTATCCCTGGCTTCTAAGGTGTCACCCTTCAGTTCTCAAATAGATCACTTCTGGTGTGGAGGCATGGCAAAAGCAGACATGACCTGAGACCTTAATCCTGTAGTTTCCAAATATGGAATAATCATTGTTCTTTGCTTTGATGCTTCCAGTGTACAGAAAATCTGCTTCTAATAAGTCATGTGTGTTGATGACCCACTCCATGCCAGTCACTTTAAAGACAACTTCTCTGAACCTTCATGACATTTCTGTGAGGCAGGCACTGATTTTGCAGACAAGGAAGCTGAAGCTGAGAGAGGAGTTGCTCAAAGACACACAGCTAGTATGTGTGTGTGCGTGTTGGGCAGAGTGGGGTAGAATTCAAACCAAAGTTTCTCTGTTTCCCAGCTCGTCATGTCTCTCCAGCTGAGGGACAGCTCCATATGGTGTGGGGCTCAGTTTCCCCACCAGGACTCCAAAAAGGTTGAATGAGATGATCTGAAAGGGCCCTTTCAGCTCTGGCAGGCTCTGTCAGAGCCATGCCCATCCTTGCCATCAGCTCTGCCATGTGCTTAGAGAGGGCAGGGGGCTCAGAACAGCCCATGCCCTCAGCTGGGTTTACAAGCCCAGAAGGGCTGCCTCTCTGGCTGGGGCCTCAAAGCAATAGCACTGGAAATGGAAACATGAAGCCGAAGTGTGTGTATGGGTCTGGCAGGCTGCCTTTGCACCCTCAGATCTAACCATGTGTTCATTGTGTCTGCCACAGCCCTGTGTGTATATGTGCCTGCACATGTGCCTTTGCATTGGGTGCATGCTTCTGTATGTCTACACAATTTTGTGTATCTCCCTGGGTCCATTTGTGCTTGTATATGTGTGGATGAGAAAGCATGTATTTGTGTGTAAGTGTGCCTACTTTTATATGTGCGTGCAGGCATATGTCTGAGTCTACATACTTGTAGCTGTGTACTGTATGTGCATTTGCATGTGTTTGTGTGTATATAAGCTTGAATGGCATGTCTATGCATGTGTATGTGTTGCTGAGAGTGTGCACAAACACATGTACATTCTGTGTTTGTGGACATTCACAGAAGTGAATATGTGTGTGGGTAATAGTGTCTGGGACCTGGGATAGAGAGCCTAGGCCTTTCTTGGGGTTTTCCTACCCCAACAATTTCTAAGAGGTTGGCATGGGCTGATAGTGCTTGCTGGGAGTCTGAAAAGATTGGGGTAATTAGCATAAAGAGATTTAAATCCACGCCAAGCACTCAGAATGGTTGACCAGGGTTGTGGACAGTGGTGCCAATCAGGCATCAGACCCCTCAGGCACTGTCACTTCCCCTTGCCTTGTCTTTATCATTACATCCATCTCTCATCTCCTCCGCACCCATCCTCACTACCATCACAGCCACCTTACTAGACTCTGCATCACCATGTGGCCCTTTACAATGTCCCTGCTGGAGTGCTTTTCTTAGAGCCACCCATTTAATTATATCCCTACTTTACTAAAATTCCCCTGTCCCCTAACATAGCAGTCTCCAGACTTTGGAATTTCATGGATGAGGAAGACAATGTTTAAATAAATAAACAGGAGAACAGTCAGAAAGTTGCAAACATTTTTATTTTTTTGAGGACAATTTAAAAAACCTCTCACTCCTATTTCATAAAAGAAAGATCATTTGAACCCCACCACCATAAGGCCATAACAATCTCCAAATAAAGAAGAGTCTTTTGAGTTGAATTGATTTAGCTTTCTGAAAACGCACTACATTATCTTTACTTTTCCCTCATTTCCCCACAGATGAGAGAAAAATCTCATTCGGGACCACAAACTCATAGATCAATTGCAAACCCTATGAGAGGCAGCCCCTGGTTCCCCCTTTCTAGTTCCTCCCCCCTCGAACCCTGCATTTGAGGTACAGGGCTCCCCAAACCACTACCACTTGACTGCCTCCACACTCTTGCTCATGAAGCTCCCCTTGCCAGGCATGTCTGGAATGCCCTTCCTCCTTTTTGGACTGACAGACTCTTCCTTTAAGCCTCAGTCTCAGCCCAAATGTGACCTCTTATGAAACTTTTCCAAGTCCCTCCAGCTGGAAGTGATCTTTCCTTCCTAGGGTCCCTGCCTTACTTTCATCCTCTCATAGTCAGGCTTGTTGTTTGAAAGTCTTCTGACTGGGTTGAAATGTGCAAAGCCACACAGTGTCAAGAAGAGTATGGAGTTAGGAGTTCAGACCCCTACTCTACCAGTCATACCTGAGGGACCTTGTAAACATTTCTGTCACTCCCAATGTCCTTTCCCCAGCTATAAAAGCAGGAAACCAATGGATTGTGGTAAAAATTACCACCACAGTGAATGCATTGGTGAGATCACTGGTTAGTCCTCACTGGGAGCATCATTCCTTCTATCCCTATTGCCATCAAAGGCTTTTGGTTTCCAAATGGGCACCTCCAGAATCACTGGATGAGCCTGGAAGAGAGCAGAGGAGCGGTGCCAACCCAATTCGCTCAGCTACTGCCCAGCCAGCAAACATTTGAGGGCTTGACTTCCCCTCTGCCTGGAGGCATCTTTAGCAGCAGCCCACAGAGCTTACTGCCTGAGAGCTGTCATCTGGCCTCTGAAGGACAGGTCACTGAAGCCTCGGGGCACCTGTGAACTCATCCAATGCCAGTGGGAGTGTAATTCCTTGAACCTTTTGATAAAATCATATGGTAATCATATCTAAGCCCATAAAAAATTGGTCATACACTTTTAGCTTAGAAATTTCATCTTTTAGTTTAGAAAATTCATCTTTGGGAATCACTACAAACAGAAAAAGGACTCAAAAGGTGTTTACTGTAACATTATTCAAAACCATGATAAAGAAAAGGGAAAAAATCAATGTTCAATCAATAGGGTAATGATTAACTAAATCGTAGTAAATTAACTCAATAACATATTACACACCCATTAAATTATGGCTTAAGGGAAATTTTAGCTAAATGAATTTCACATCAGATAAAAATAATATAGGCATAGTGAAGAATTGCAGCTTTGAAAGATAAAGGAAGAACTGCAGATGAAAAAAGACTGAAAGAAATACATTAAAATGTTAAAAATTATTTTCTTAGGTATTGAATATAATGGGTGGTAATTTTTTCTTTTCTTTTCTATTTCTCTATTCTCCAAGTTGTCTTAGTACATAGATACAAGTATTTTAATGAAAAGATCATTTTAAAGAAACAGTGCCTCCAAATTTTTTAAAAAGTGCCTATATCTGGTACCTTGAGGATGCTAAATCAACAACAGTTCCTTGGTTCTTGAGAGCAGAAATCATGCCCTACGCATCCTTGTGGGTCCCGCTATGCAGCTACATCCCCCGTGTCTGAGGAGACAGTAGCAGTCACTAAATATTTCTTAACTAGTGGACTATCTAGCATAGTGTCTGCATAGAGTAGATGCTTAATAAATATCTCTCACTTTTCCTCCCTCCTCTTTGAGGACAGAAGCTATGTCCCTTTTATGCCTTTGTGTAATTCCTATGGTACCTAATACAGAGTAAGTGCTTGCTATATGTTGATGGACATTAGTAATAATAATCATCATAATAGTTACCACTACTCTTTTGGATACTATATGCCAGTCATTATGTTACATACTTTACACAGATTATCTCTTACATTTATAAGCATTGAACATACAAATAATAACACCAACCTCTTCATACTATAAAGTTGGTGCTGTTATTGTCTTCATTTTAAAGCTGAGGAAACTAGGGGGATCAAAGGGGTCAAGAATCTTGCCTTAGTATCATGGCCAGGGAAGCAACAGGGGGAAGTTTTATGAAAAAGAACCTACTCATTTTCATGGGAAAGCAGCAGAAAAGATCACAGAGCAGGTTAAATGACAAAGGTGAGACTTGAACCCCAAGCCTTTCTTGTTGCCAGGGTAGTCTCAGAAGCCTATCTGCCCTTGGCCAGCATGCAGTGGTCCCCCAGCTGCTTCCTTCCCCCCTGAGTAGTTGGGTGGGCTGGGTCTGAGCAGCCACTTACCTTCACTTTCCTGAAGCAAGCCCAGAAAACGTCCAGCAGAGGAGGCATGGTGGGGTGCGGGGAGCTGGCAGAGCCAGGCAGAGCTCTGCTGGGCACAGGCCTCTCCCTCCCTGGGGACTTGGCTGCAGGGAACCAGGGACTCAGCTAGAGCCAGCGTTAGCCCTGCGCTCCATCAGCCAGCACTGCACGGAGAGGGGAGAAGCAGAGAGCAACGGCTGTCCTGAGCTCAGCTCGCCTCCACTCCAGGCGCCTCCCGGAGGGCTGGCCGAGGGAGGGAAGAAGGGAAGGAGGGAGGGAGAGTGGAGGCTAGCTAAGGAGGAGGGACCAGGAGGCGGGTCACTGATTCAAACTCGGCACCGTTAATCAGTTGGCTGGGACTGGACAGCAATGCCAATTGAAATTCCCTGAACATTACAATTTCCAAACCTGGAGTGTCCAGCCTACCTGCCTGCTTGCCTCCTATCCAATGACATACCAGCTCACCCTGGGGGCCTCTGGGTACAACCACGACCACATAGGGGCCGTGGATAAAGTGTCAAGGAAAAGGACCCAGAGAGGAGAGCCCTCCAGCCAGGCAGGCCCCAGTCAGGTGTGAAAGCAGTTGGTGGGTGGGGAAAAGCTGCGGCCTTAGGAAACCTTCTCAGACTGGAAGCTTTAGGCCCTCGGTTTACAGGGACATTCTCCAACCACACTTTAAAGTCAGGAATCTTGACTCACTCTGGCACCTTCAGGAGTCCCCTTCCTTTCCCAGCCTCAGTTTTCCTGGCTGTATAATGAGAGGCAGGGTCACAAGTCTGTAGGTCTCAAGTCTATTGTGTGACTCCTGTTTAGGGTTAAGGACAGGATAAGTCTGGAAAGATCTCTATTCTGGCCAACAATCACAGGTCTGCTCAGAACTCCTTTGTTGCCCTGGGAGCCCACAGGAAGTCAGGTAATGCCCCAATGAGAATTTAAGCCCTCAAAGGCATTTCCTCCATCCCCCTGACTCAGAGCATTATGGTTCTCTCCCAGCTCAGATGGCCTGGGTGTGTGTCCTCTGAACATCTTCTGAGGACATGATGTCTTCCCTCCTTTAGTCATTCTCATGCTGAGACTCCTCCAGATACAGAAGTTTAGCATAGTATCTGCACCTGAACACTCTGGATGCACTGAAGTCCATTCTTCCAGTGGAAAGAGTTAGCATTAAGAAGTTCTAGAGACTTCTGGGGCCAGAAGCCATTAAGAAGCAGTGACTCCTCCTCTCCCAAGCCTCAACAGGCAGGGTGCCATGGCTGGCAGCCAGAAGGCTCCCAGGGACTCCATGGCAAAAAGCCAGGCTTAGGTCTCTGGGAGCACATGTCATCACAAGGCCCAGAATAACTTACTCCCCGGGGTCTCACTTCCTTTACAGAGACCTGAGATGGTCAGGCAAAGGGCCAAATGCTGGGACCCTAGAAGGTTCTAGGCCTGCTTTGACCAAGTGTATGCTCATCTTTGAGGACTTGGCTCATTAGTGGTTTGATCCAGAGATTTATCCCAGGGGTTCTTTAAGGATCCCTCATGCTCAGCTGACAGCTTACTCTGTGGCTCTCAGTTTTCCCATTTGTATCCTGGAGAGGTTGTGATAGCTGATCTCTCCCCTTTTCTGTAGCCCATTCTGTTGCACCCTGTCAGGATGATAGCCAGAGGCAAGACTGGCTCCAGCCCACCCACCTCCAACTGCACACAGATTTATAAGGGGAAGCCACTGCGTGTGGCATGGGAGTGATACAAAGACCCAGAGCAAACCAGTGTCCCTTTCTTTGAACACTTGCCCTCTTCCCCCACAGGCAGATAACCATAGCACCTACCTCATTTGGAAGTTTAAATTGAATGAATTAAAGCATTTAGTAGAGTGCTTGGCATAAGGTAGTCTCAATAACTGTTATATGTTATTGTTGAAGAAGTTGAGGCTTTGGGACCTGACAGACTTAGATTTGAATGTTGCTTCTGTTAACCATGTAGCTGTGTGCCCTTAGGAAAGCCACTTCCCTTCCTGAAGCCTGTTTCTTCACTGTGAACTGTGGGTTCAACTGTCTACATAAGGGAACTACTGATGAGACAATGAGATGACACATTCACACTTGCCATGCTTGGCACATAGCTAGTGTTCAGTTGCTTAGTTCCCTCTGCTCCCTGTTCCCATCCTTGGTGCTCCCAACCTCTGCAGGAAGAACATTGGTTTGGCATCATCTACACCTGAGTTCAAATCCAAGCCCAGATACTTCTGGGCTGTGTAACCACCTTAGGCAAGACTCTTGATCCCTAGCACCCACCCTCAGTTTCCCTGGCTGTAATGTGACGATGAAGATAAAGATCCATACTCATCTGCCAGGCTTGTCATTAAGGAAGAAGAGACATGAAGAATCTGACATGTAGTGAGTTCTTTTCAGTGAACACAAATCCTCACTCCTCACTTTCTTCCTTCTGTCCCCCATACTCTGTGGAGGCTTGGAACCTTAGAGGGCCTCCCTTGCCTCATACCTGCTTTCTTTGCTGGTGGGGAGTTGGGGGTCGGGGACATGGAGAGTGTACCAATTAAGGCAGGTGGAACCAGAAGGGCCTGGGGACCTGTGGGCAGACAGGCAAGGAGACTATCACATGAACCTTCACTGGACCAGCTGCTTTATTTCCTCAGATGGGAGATGGCACTGCCTGACATGGCGTGTCTTCTCTAAGGTCTGAGTCACAGTCTAGGCCAAAGAACCCAGGTGAAGGAGGGGAGAAACCTGGTATGGCTGTGACCTGTGAGCTAGGAAGAATGGCCCCCTTCCCAAGGTCATTGTGTCTACCCCTCTGTCACATAGGAACAGATTCCATTTGGGACCGTTGGAGGGACAAGGCTATACAGAGTGAGACAGGAAGTCAGGGACCTAGAGAACAGCAGTTCTCAAATATTTTGCTCTCAGGACCCTTTTACACTATTAAAAGTTGTTAAAGACAAAAGATTTGTTATTAATGTGGGTTATATCTATGGATATTTATCATATTATATACTAAGATGGAGACATTTAAAGGATATTCATTCGTTTCTCCATTTATTTAAAAACACATTAACATAAATGACATATTTTACAGCATATTTTAATATATTTTACACAGAATAACAATATTTTCTATAACAAAAATAATTTTACTGAGGAGAATAGCATCATTTTACTTTTTTTGAAATTCTCTTTAATGTCTGGTTTAATAAAAGCTGAATTCTGATAGCTGCTTCTGCACTCAGTCTGTTGTGATACGCTATTTGGGTTAAAGTACAATATGAAGAAAGTCCTGCCTCCTACAGGAATGCAGCTTGAAAAGGGTGTAAGAGAATCCTAAGGACTATGGGCCAAACTTTGAGAACCACTGTATTATTACAAGATCTTAATTACCCCCCACTAGTGAAGCCTGGAACAGATGAGCTGGAAGAGTCTTGCAGAGCATACAGTTTGAAACCCTGCATTGTGCAAAAAGGAAATGTAAGGAAAGGGATTACCCAATCTGAGATAGCAAGTCAAAGGCAGAGCTCAGACTTTGACCCAGGTCTCCTGCTTCCTGGGAAAGTTCTTTTCCCACCACCTTTGAATACATACAGCTTTAAAGTTCCAAGGGTAGTACAGTGGAGAGTTCTATTGTCTGGGTTATAGAGAAATTTGGGTTCTGGTACCAGATCTGTTATTGATGTAGCAGTAAGAGCTTTTCAGAGCATTCAAAGACGCTAGCATAGATCAAGAGCATAGCAAAGAGCGTAAAGTAGTGAGCTCCCTGTCACTAGGTGTATACAGGGGAAAAGTTGGACTAGCTAACTTGTCATGTTTCTGTGAGTCTCAGAAGCCCAACAGAGGTGATTGTAAATGGTACTTGCAACAAACTACAGGGTTCCTATGGCAAGGCCTGAGCAGTCATTTTTCCAGGTTGAACAAAGAACATGATAGGAAGAAAGAAGGGGTAGGAGAACGATTCTACATTTATTTTATTTTAAAAAATCAAATCAATTTATTAAACTCTACCTTTCACTCAACAATGTCCAGTCATTCATTCAACAAATATTTATTTGACAACTACTATACAGCAGGCAATATGCTGGGTGCCTGGTTTCAAAAACGCTATCAATGATTTCAGATAAGAATAATACGTCTCACTATATTGGAAAACCACCTGTCTCATTTCCTCTTCTCTACCTGTTCATTTTATGCGCATTTTGATGAATGCCACGGACCCAGCAAATCCTCCACTACTGCATTTATTGGGCAGGAAGGGGTGGGAGGTAATAGTGGAGATCAGAAAAGTAAAACTGAACAGAACTTGGCACTTGTATTTCTTTTTTTTTTCTTTTCTTTGGGGTAATGTTGGTTAATAATATCATATAAATTTCAAGTGTACATTATTATTCAATATCTATATAAACTATAGCATTATCACCATCAAAAGTCTACTTCCATCCCTCACTATACATTTGACTCCATTTACTCATTTTGCTCTCCCCCACTCCTTTCCGTCTTGTAACCACCAATCTGTTGTCTGTCACCTTTTTAAAATATATTTTCTTGGTCTCCAAGTATTTACCAATCTTTCAATCAATTAATTCCACTATACCAGAGGGAGAGAGTTTCTTAGCAGTCCATGGGAGGGCAGGGTCAGACTGAAAGGCACAAGTGTAGATTTTCATTTCCAATAATTCCTGCAGAGAATAGAAACATAGAAGTACTCCAATGAGACAAACATTTGTGTAACAATCTCCTAACAGCAAATTACTCTCCTACAGAGGAATAATGTATTATATACAGCTCCTTCAGGGCAGAAATTTTCTCTCAAGGGAACGTGTGTTTCCAATGCACATGTATTTTCAATGCGAAGCCACTCACATAAACATCTAGCACTTTCGGTCAATAGGGCACAAGATCTCATGTCCAGGCCTTTTACTTGTACTCACATGGTCAGTCATTCATCCGTTCATTCATTCACTGAATAGACTTTACTGATCACGACTCTGGGCTTGACCCTGAGGATGCAGAGATGATGATTTATAACTGAGCACTTTATGTATACTTGCTCTGTTCTAAACACTCTCAAAGATTTATCTCATTTAGTTTTTACTACAACCCTGTAATACGCAGAAATTACTCTTATAATTTCCATTTTATAGATGAAGAAACTGAGTGCCAAATTGGTGGAAAATCTTGCCCAAAGTCACACAGCTGGTAAGTGGAAGGGTTGAAATCAAGCAACACTCATCTGATTCCAGAGCCCAAACTTTTACACATTACCATCTGCTCAGATATGGTCCCGGCCTTGGTAGGGGGCTGGCTCTTGCTCCACAGGAGAGTTAAGCCAAGTAGATAAAGAACTCTGATCCAAGATAGCACAAGAAGTGGAAGTAGAGAGACAAAGAAAAGTGTTATCAGAGGCTAAACTAGTCAGCTCAAAAGATAAGAAATTTTGAAAGGAGGCATTCTGGTTGAAGAATGGGCAGGATTTGGGGAAAATAATGGGATGATTATTTCAGACAGAGAGAACAGCATAAGTAAAGGCCTAAAAGTAAGAATTCAAAAATTACATGTGACAAATTTAATTCAACTGTTCTGCAGTATAAGGTGCATAGAGTTGCTAGACTGAGCAAAGATAAGTACAGGGCATTCAGTTCAGTTTGAAATTCAAATACACAATGAGTAATTTTCTACTATGAGTATGTCTGAAATTCAAATTTAGCTGGCATCCTGTATTTTATACAGCAACCCTATGGGTGCATGAATGAGATGCTAGAATGAGAAAAGGTAGACTAGAATCAGATCATGTCAGGTTACATAGTTGCCATGTGACCTTGAAAACATACCTCTCTGAGCATTAGTTTCTCCCATCTGTAATGTGGGGCACTGAACTAGACCACTGGCTGTACATCTATATTCAAAATATGTAGATTGCCAGGCTGCTCCTGAATCAGAACCTTAAAGGATAGGTTCTGATTCTCTGGTGATTCTGATGAATAGCTGGGTTTGGAAATCAATGGGCCAGATGGCTGTAAGAGTCCTTCTTGCTCCCACGTTCCTTGTGACCAATCCAAAAATTGATAATGTTACTGAGGCAAGATATACCTCTATATTACCTTGATTTCTCTAAGCCCCTTCTGTCCACTGTTTTTTTTTTTTTTTCCACCAGAAGGCCCAACACAAAAGACTTTGGAATTCCCCTTTCATTCCTCTCCCAGGGACAGAGAAGACTACCCTCTGAAATGCCACACTATGGGGAGTTCTGTAAAATACCCCTTACCTTGGCAGGAATATCTTCCTGCCCAAGGGAGGGGCCCACAGATGGCTGGAAGATGGAACTGAGCCAGGGGTTCTCTGTGGCACAGGACCATCAAAGCAAGCAGCTAGACGCTGAGGCAGGTCTGAATGAGATCTCCAGAAAAGACATTAGATGTCTCTTAGAGGAATGAAATTCCTTCTATTGGAAAGTCTGCTCTCCCAGTCACCAGGGTCTAGATGGGAAATACAGACTTCCCAGTGTGGGACCACATTGCCTCTGCCTATAAGTAGGTCAACTCAGCACCTCCTAAATCCTGTGGCCTCTACCCCAGCCAGTCTGGAAGGTAACGAAGCATGAGATCCCCAAGGACCAAGCTCAGCTATGTTTACTAGCCAGGCTCACCAGCCTCCAACTTGGACCAACCCACTCCAATTCTCCTGGGAAGTCTTGGGCTTCATTGTTAAGTGTGGGGGCCCATTAGGGCCACAGCTGACTTGATGGGGCCTCACAGGAAGTGGTGGTAACCAAGGGTTGAATCCCATGAGCATCTGATTATCGCAGGATTATCAGTCATTATCAGGCAAGCACATGAGCAATTTTCTGCATCAAGTGGTAGCTCCAAATGCCCCAGAAGAAGGGCTGGTGTCTTGGCTCTCACAAGTCAGATAGAGCTTGGCAGGGCTAAGCGCAGGCCAGGAACGCTGGCCAGCAAGGGAGGAGAGCAAAAGAAATAACACATCAGAGATAGAGGTAGGGAGACAGAGAAACACAGTAAAAGAAAGAAACAAATTGGCTCAAAACAAGGTCTGAGCCAATGACCCAGTGGAGACTTCCCTCTAGGGCCCCCGATGGCCCATGGGAGGAGCTCAGGGAGATACTGCATTTAGTGGCAGCTAAAGCTTAGGAACTTCCTCACTAGGCTTTGATGGGTGAGGTCAAATTCCTTTTCTGGAGATTATGCCCACAGTTTGCTGAAGCAAAGCTGGATGCCCTGAGAGATGACAGGACCTGGGCAGGCACCATTGGACAGGCTGTGCTATACCTGCTGTAAGGCAGGAAGAATAGGCTTTCTGGAGAGCTGAGGTGACAGCTAGAAGTGGGGACACCCAGGAGAGCAGGTCTTCAGCCTGTGTCCTAGAGGAGGGCATGGCAATTGACAGAGTTTGGGGACAGGTGATGTCAAGCACTCTGGGGGGCAGCTGGGCCTGTGGCAGCAGGGCTCCAACATGGGGAAAATGCCTAACTCTAGCCTGTAGGGAGACCAACAAAGGCAAGGAAGGGCTTGGCCCTCGGGTCACCAACAATGGTACCAGGGATCAGAACTGGGATAGCCAAAGTGGAGACTTGGTCACTGTTACCAGTCAAAGCCCAGTGACTTGAACCAGGGCACAGGGCTAGGACATAGCATAGGTATGATGGTGAGGCCAACAAGTAGGCCCGGGACCTCCCAGT
The DNA here is from genome assembly GCA_004027735.1 of Carollia perspicillata. Lineage (NCBI taxonomy): Eukaryota > Metazoa > Chordata > Mammalia > Chiroptera > Phyllostomidae > Carollia > Carollia perspicillata. The sequence goes on from PVKM010000432.1 coordinate 96,396, forward strand.
GTGGAGATGGTGTCAGGCATAGGGTTGGGCCTACAGGTAGATCAGGAGGTTTCAGTTATGGGGAAAGGAGACCAGCAATGGCTTGGTCCCAGGCAACTTTAGATAATAGACCCCTCACAGTGTGAAGTCTAGCCCAGAAGTGTGTGCTTTCCTGTGCTTGACACAACTCAGCTTGTGCAGGGAACATCACTGAGACCCTGACCTAGTGATAAGGGCTATAAACATATGGGGAAGAAGCCCTGGCTGGTGTAGCTCAGTGGATTGAGCATGGGCCTGTGAACCAGAGGATCGTGGTTTGATTCCCAGTCAGGGCACATGCCTGGGTTGCAGGCCAGTTCCCAGCAGGGGACACATGAGAGGCAACCATACACTGATATTTCTCTCCCTCTCTCCTTCCCTTCCCCTCTAAAGATAAATAAATAAAATCTTTTTAAAAAATATGGGGAAGAAGAATGATGGAATATGGGGTGGGGGCTCTTCTAGCTAGGGTGGTCAGGAAAGTGGGGCCTGCAGACCTGGAGGTAACGGTCCCTACCTCCAAGGGCTGCTCTTAAGACTCAAAATATAAAGTGGTCAATGACTGTGGAAGCATTGTGGAAAGTGTAAGACTGTCTAGATGGAAGGAGTGGTTCCTACTCTTATCCTTAGTGCCAAGAAGGTCTGTGCTTTGCTTTTACTTTCTGTCATTAGAGACCCCTTTCCCAGCTCCTGTCTCATACATGTTTCCTTTCACCCTGCCAGTCCTGTGACGGTTCCTTCCCAGAGGCTTCTGAAGTTCTCCTTTATGCAAAGGACACTTCCCAAGAAGAAGGCAGAGCAGATGGCCTGGGGTGTGTTGCCCATGAGCAGGGGGAAGTGGCACTTCTGAAGCCCTGTGGCTTCTGTCCAGTAAGGTCATAGAGCTAGGGTGTGATGAGGGAAGACAGTGGCAGAAGAACCCTCCCTAGATAGCCAGTGTGTCACCTGGGAGTAGAGTAGGAGAAGAGCTTGAAGGTAGGCTCAGAAGGTGCTCCCTTGCGAAAGACTGCCTGCGAAGAAGCAGGGCATACATGGCCAGAAGGGCACTTAGCTACAACCCAGACCAGCAGTTCTCAAGTCAGGGCTGTGCAGGGGTATCAGCTTGGGAGCTGTCTTCAGAGACACAATGGCAGAGCCACCTCCTGGAGATTCTGCGTCAATGCTTCAGTACATTTGGAGTGGGAGTCTTGGAGGCTTGTGCGTTTTGAAATAAGTTCCTCAGACTATGCTGATAAGCAAGTCTGCATATGAACCAACAGTCTGGCTTAACCTCCTATGTAACGATAGGGAAACTGAGGAGAGTCAAAAGTCTGCCTGAAGTCACAGACCGGATCAGAGCATCAGTACTAGAACAGGAGCCTGGATCTCTCTACGCCAGCCCAGGCTTCCTACAACTGTCCTATTCTGTCTCTTCACCCTCCAGTCCACGTGTCACTAAGCCCTGGGTTTTGGTGCATCCTACCAAGGCTAGGGCTCCGAGCATGTGGTGGGCTGGTTTTCTCATGAGCAGTGGAAATTCCTTCACTAGCCATTAGGAATAGAAGCTCATTGACTTCTGTCTTATCTCTGTGAGCTCCCTATCGCCTGGGCCCTGGGCTCCGGGCTCCTGAGCACCACTGCTGACCCCTGGTGGCAAGGCCAACCAATGGGTGGAGAGGCCAGTTTTATCCTAAGTTTGCAGAACTCACTAGCAGTGAGCCCCTCAGTTTTCAGATGGGGATAAATTAGCCCCATTCAGAAAGTCAGGCAGTAGGCAATTTTTTTGGAGCATCAGCCACTGTGGGCTTACTCAAGGTGAATAAGACACAATCCTGCTGTCAAAGAGCTTGCAATGTAATCTCAGAAACAAAACAGATATCTGTATTGGAAAGGAAGGAGCCAGAGGCTGAGAGGTAGCAGTTGTTCCTTATAGTCCTAGTTCGGTCCCTTATAGCTGACTGATCTCGGGCAAAACTTGGCATCACTTCATGCTGCAGTTTCCCCTTCTGAAAAATCTGGATAGCAATCTCTGTCCCACCCACCTGCTAGGGTTATTTTTAAGTTTAAATGATAGAATGGATATGAAAGTACTGGAGACCTATAAAGTGCCATGCAAATGAAAGGAGGTGTTTATCCTGGTCTGAACAGCTCAGCTGGCTGTGGCAGAGGTTAACTAAGACAAGGAGAGTGTTGTGCTTTTTAATTCATGTACACATTTCTTTCATAAAAATGGAATTCTTTATGAAAGCAGCTTGACTTTAACACCAACCTCCACTAAGTTATACATTTAAATTAAATGCAAAACTCACTGGTGATTTTTAAATATGTAAATGATTAGATACAATTTCATACTTTTCGCACTGAACATCAGCTATTCCTAATTGTGAGGATTAAGCAAGTTAATGCATGTGAAATGTTCCTTGTAAATTGGAAAAACACTATGGACACGTGTTTTTACTATTAAGTGTAATAGATTCCATTCCATTTCCTTCTAGAATCCTCTAACTTGGAAGTAGGCATTCCAGTCGCTCCTAACTACTTGGCAGGTCAGGCCATTTTAGCATCCAATGTGAGCGCCTTGTTACAGCGTTAGGATAGGATGGCTTCCTTGGGCCCAGCTGAGGTCCACAGAGAAGGAGACCAAGCTGCAGTAGTTTGGGTCCTATTGAGGAGGCAGATGGTCAGCTTCCCCTCAGAGAGCAATTCAGGAGGAGAGGGGCTTGATCTGGCAGTTTAAAGAATATAATTTATCCAATCCCCCTCTTTGACATTTGGATACAAGAATGAGGGCAGGACCAGCAGGCCTTAGAGACTCCACATGACCTTCTGTGTCCACATATGTGTGCAGATGTGTCTCCACTGGGGAGAGGATGGGGGAGAAGTGGGAGGACACATGCAAAGGCTCAGGAGTTCAAAGACTTCAGGGACTGCTCCCTAATCTCTCGCCTTCAATTGTTTTGTCTGCTCAGCAACTCTCTCCCTCCGCTTTTTTTTTTTTTTAAGATTTAATTAATTTAATTTTAGCGAGGGGAAGGGAGGGAAAAAGAGAAAGAGACAAACATCCATGTGTAGAAGAAACATTGATTGGTTGCTTCTCATATGTACACTGAACGGGAACTGAACCCGCAATGCAGGCACGTGCCCTGACTGGGAATCAACCCAGTGACCTTTTGCTTTACAAGTATGATGTCCAGCCCACTGAGCCACACACCAGTTGGGGTTCTCCTTCCCCTTCTTCTGATAAATGCTCTATCCTCCATTTTTATATGAAATCTGTCATATTCTTAGATACTCAGTACTACCACTGCTTCCCAAAACATACTTCCTGACCAAAACTTACTGACACAGAGACAGGTTTCGGGATGATTGGCTGACCTAAGCCTGAACCATTGAATTGACCTTTCTAAAGGGATTTAGTTACTGTCTGGTTATACAAGGCACAGAGGTCATGCTATCATGTAAGGAGGGACAGTTTGCGGCAGGAGATACTGAAGATGACACACAGAGAGAAGCTGATTCATGAGATCCAGCTGGATTCAAGTCCTGGCACCGTTCAAGGCCTTGCTTCCAGTTGTTCCTGAGACCCCACCATATCCCTGCCTTTCCTGAGGTTTAGTTCTCCAACCCTACATTACACTTTTTTTTGCCTAAGGTACTTTTAATTGAATTGGGTCCACTCGTGTCCAAGGTTTCAGCCACCGTGTGTATGCTGATGACTCCCAACCTTTGTTTGCATGCCAGACCTCTCGTAAGCTTCAGACCCCTGTGTCCAGTTGCCAATTCAATAGCTCTGCCTGAATATGTTACAGACACATCAAATGCAAAGATATCTGACATTGAACTCATTATTTTCCTTTTTCCTGTATTTCTCACCTTAATGACTAGCACCCTCCACACACATACACACACAGTAACCTAAGCGATAAACCTGGGAATCCTCCAAGTTTTTTCTGTCTCATTCTTATACCTAACCACTGTGTTCTGTCAGTTTCACCTGCTGCTCTCTGGGTTTGCCCATTTTTCCCTTTACTTGGTATTAATGTTAAGGGAGTTATTTGTTGCAAATTAGAAATGGTCCAGAAATGCCACTTCTTGCTCACAAAATTGTAATTAACACTTTGTAATTGGCTACGTAAGTTACTATCAGGACTGGTCTAGCAAACACACTAAGTACACATACCTAACTCTTGAATCTTCTCAGCCTCTCCATCTTTTGCATCTTTGGCCCAGGTCAGGCCTTGGGCCTGACCTGCAGGGGCCCTTCAAAGTTCTCTGTGGAAGTACGTCAGGCCACCATGAGTCAAGAGGCCCAATGCCAAAAGCTAGGGTGCTTGACCCCACTCCTGCTTCCACCAGACCAGTGTGATTTGTTTCTTGATTTGTGTACTGAGATTCTGGCAAATGTCATTGAATAAAGGCTCCTATTGCCCAAAGAAAAAGAGAAGGAAAAAGAAAAAAGGTAAGGATGGAGGAAGGGAGAACAAACAAAAGAAAACTGAGAACCATTGAATTAAATATTTGTAACAGCTTCCTAACTGGTCTTCCTGCCTCCAGTCTCCATTATTCCAATCTGCGTTACTACATTGCATATGAATTGTGGTTTATGCAATAATGTTTTCTAAGCATTTTTAAACATAAATGCTACATGAATATGGTTTTACAGTAAACAGTCCAAGCAATGAAGAAATCTATGAGTGTGGTCTTCCAGCTTCTGCACTACTGTCATTTTGGATTAAATTCTTCTTTGCTGTGGGAGCTGTCCCATGCATTGTAGGATGCTTAGCAACATCCCTGGCCTCTGTCCACTGCCAGTAGCACCCTGCCAGCTGTGAAAACTAAAAAAACATCTGGAGACATTGGGAAATATCCACTGGAGGGCAAGACCTCCCCCTGTTGAGAACCACTGCTATAGAGTAAAAAGTGCATGCCTCCTTCACCTCCATCAATTCCACTCCCCTCCTCAGAGATGTTATTAGTATCAGTTGACAACTATCATTCCAGACCTTTTCTGTGTAGTTACATCCATATGTATGTACATAGCAATGTGATCTTTCCAAAGTGCAAATTTGACTATATCACTCCTCTGATCCAGTTTCCCCCAAATTGTCTGCAGGAGAAAATGCAAAATTCTTAGCCAGACATCTAAAGTCTCTGTTAGGCTCTTTTCCTGCCATCCCTTCCTAGTGGTCGAGCCTCCTGCTTAGAAGCTGAAAATGCCATATACTCACCTTCCCAGCCTCCCTTGCATTTAGGGCACAGGTGAGGGACTGGGCGGGATGTCTGCTGGGGAACATCAGGGAAAGGATTTGCTGCCTACTAAAAGGACACATGTGGAATAAAGTGGTCCTCTTGTCCTTCAGTGGATGTGCTTGTGCCTGCACTTGATGCAATAACCATCTTGCAGCCCAAAAGAGACATCCTGTTGACAAACCAAGGCTGATAGAGCAGAAGGATAAGAAAGCCTATAGGTCCTTGGTGACCACATTGAATCACTTGACCTACCTGGGAACCACCTTCCTATGGGCTTCTTATCATGTGAGATAATGCACCAATTTATGTTCATGAGTTCATGACCTTTTTACTTGGATATCCACTTACTTGCAATTGAAAGTATCCTAGCTGACAGATACCATATCCAACAATTTGTAATTGCACGAACACACTACTAGTACATTTCTTTGTGCCTGTTGCTTCCTCTGCCTGGAATGCATTCCCCACCACATCCGCATAACAGATCCTCATGCACCCAGTCCCATCTTAAGTGTCACCCTCTTTCCTACAAAGCCTTTCCAACCATCAGTGTATGCCCCAAAACAGCAAACATCTCTCCTTCATGAATCCATTTTATCTTGCTTATATTTTATTATGATTGCAATTTGTCTATGTGTCTCTCGACCATTAGTCTGTGATCCACCTTGAGGGATGAAGATATATATCATTCACTTTTGAATGAATGTGCTCATCACAAATCTTGACACCGTTCAGAGACTTAGCAAATGCTTACTGAGTGGATGGATGGTTAGATGGTTAGTGAATGAATGAACTAACCAAGGTAGCTGGGGTAGGAGATGGTAAATAGTCCATTTCTCTGAATGCTCTGCTTCAGCCCATGCTGGTTTGGACCTTCAAAACTCAGAAAAGGGGATGGTTCTGTGGATAGTAGGGGTCCTCAATCCATTTATGTTGCAAATCTGGTCATCACTGTTCTGGCCAAAGTAAGCACCTGTCCCCTTTTTCCTGACTACCAGTATCTGACTTTTGATGAGAAGTAGACAAACCAAAAATATAGCAGTCAGTCTTTTGTTCCCAAGAGAAGTAATCACCTCAGGGCACATGATCCCAATGAGGTCATCTAGCAACTCATTCCTTGAAGTGCCTAAGAGCTTGTTAGAAATGTAAAGTCTCGGGCCCTACCCCAGACCTTTGCAACAGAACCTCCATTTTCACGAGATCCTCAGGTGATTCCTATGCACACTTCAGTTTGAAAAACATGGCAGTTAATCTATCTCTCCTTGGAAAAACATGGTATTTGCTCAAGTCCAAGCAAGTGAGACTTCTATTCACCAAGATCTCTATGGAAAACTTGTCTTCATTCCATAACTTGTCTTCAGCAACTTCAGCATGTCTTTTCAACTTGTCTGTTCAAGATGTTCTTCATAGCTCACCTATGGCTGTGGTTTGCCAAGCTCCAACCTAACTCCATTAGGAACCACCTGGTAACAGCATAGCCCAAAGGAGTGCACATGCCCGGTGATTGTTCTTTACCTATATCTGGACAAGCTGCCTTGGAAAGAAACAAGGACTGGCTGAGGCCCGGAGAGAAGAGCCTTCCAGTTTTTTTTCTGAGGGTACTGGCCTTCTGGAAACCCTGGGTAGTGATAACAATAACCACCAGGGAGTGATATTCCAAATGTTTCACAACTGTTGTGGCACTAGCCCCGACCAATGAGAATGGACCTCATACCAGTGTGAACCCATTGATCATCCTCACACTTGACTATTAAGTGAGATGTGTAGAGCAATGAACACTGTCCTAAGCCCTTTCACATATCTTCTTTCAGCTGATCTTTACAACATCCCACAAGGTAGAAGATATCCATGTTTTGACAATAAGTAAACTAAGGCTCAGAAAGGTTATTGGACTTGCTTTGAATCACCCAGGAAGTGATGAGGCTGGAATTTGAATCCGCCTTTCTGTATTTTGATTCTGCATTTTCCCCATAACACCATAATTCTTCCTCCCCTCCTTGCCTGGACACATGTACACTCCATGATTCTGGGGTGCTCCCTCAGCTTCAAAGAGAGGGTGGTGCCTAACGTGGGGGTCTGGAGAAGGGAACAGCTGGGCCAGGAGTGTCTCCTCATCTCAGATACCAAATGGAAAAACAGGAAGAGACCTTCAAGGGAATATAGTGCAAGGTTTCTATTTTGTAACAAGGAGACTACACTCCTGAGAGGTGAAAGACAGGCTGGGCAGGGTCTTCAGGACCAGGAAGGACTTTAGGAATCATGTAGCTGAATATCTACCCCTGTCACTATCATTTGTTTTCCATTTAAGGAATAAGAAAATGATGGATCAGACAGAACTGACCGAATGACAAAGAGGATTCATAGCAGGGCTAGGGCTCAAATCCACGTCTCCTTATGGATTTGAGACATGGCTCATTCTGTAATTGCATTCTGGTCTCTTAGACATTCCTTTCATATAACAAAACAGGCGACTCCAACAATACCGTAAGAAGCACCTTTAAAAGTATTTTCTTCTTCCTTGGCATTCACTGGAAGATAAGATTTCTGGAAAGCTTTTTGTAGGAGGAAGAAAAAAGAGAAACATACTTCACAAAGCCTTTCACTTTCTAACCTTTTGGAATTTTGAATCCATTTGAGCCTGACTCATTTTTATTCCTCATCTGGAATTTTTCAAAAGGGCATTTCACATTGCAGTCAATTATTTGACACTTAATGTCACCTTGTGTAACAATCAGCCCATTCCATTTTGCTTACCCGTGGAAGAATGCTGACTTTTGGACAGTTTGCAGCTTTCTTCCATGATTTGTTTCCCATTCCACCTTTTCTATGCTGCTTTCATTCTCCAAGTATAAGAACCAGACCCAGGGCTGACCAGAAGGAAAGAGAGGAAAGGGGGAGGGAGACAGATCCAAAACCCCAGCCTGAAGCATCTCCGCAGACCCAAGCCCCCTAATCTACATCATAGCCTAAGAATTCTCCTGTGGAGGGAGTGGCAGGGGCTCACAGGCAACTCCATAAAACTGTAGAGTACAAATCTCCCTCTGGCTCTGGAGCCTGGAATCAAGTTCATGTGGTCTTGGAAGTAATATCCCAGACTTCTGCCACTCACATTCCCGTCTCTGAGCTTCAGTTTCCTCCTGTACAAAATAAGAGCAAAAATACACATGGGGTTGCTGTGTGAAGGCATGGTGACAGCATATGTGGCAAGAAAATGGTATAGAGGAGCCACATTTCTGTGGGATGTACCACATGTCCTGGTGTATATACATGTCTGCTGGAAGGACAGTGGGATGGAACTGGGGGCAAGGTCCAGTGAATCTCTCAGCTCTTCTCCAAGCTGACATACACAAGGAGCAGCACCCTGAAGGCTCACCTTACTGGGCCCTGCTGCTGCCCCCAGGGGCCCACTTCTAGTCCTCTGAACCAGTCCTCCGGAGGGGGGTGCATTTATATTCAGAGAGGTATAGAAGGGAGGGAGAGTGTTCATGACCCCCAGGACCCATTCTGAAACAAATACATACTGGGGAAATAGGGACTTTCTCTTCACTAGGTTGAGAGGGCAAGTGACTTGCCTGAGCTTTTACAGGTCTCTCTGCGGGCTTCTTGCTCTAAGAACTCCTCCCACCACTCCCCCCCACCCCATTAGGCAAGGAGGAAATAGCACAGGAGACAAATGTTGATATAGAACAAAGTAGAAATGATATAAATATCATCAACATGTCAATGTAAAAGTGAAAGTACAGATGGCAATAGTTAGGAGAAAGTCTGAAGGAAAGACGAATGGAGAGTCATTTTCTAACACCCCTCCCTCTCTATATAGAAATTTATTTTTATTAATAATTATGATTATTATGGCCACTAAGGAAACACAGAGTGAACATTTTGCTGACACTTTATTACTAATCAATAATATCAAAGCTTATTTCAAATATATAATATGAACTCAAGAATAAACTGCAGGAATTGGCAATGCAAACTAAAACTGCAGTGAGCTCAAACAATTCTGAATAAATCTGAACCATTATAAAGTTACTCTGGAAAAACAGACCCACATGTTGCTGAATCTGCACGTTGTTGAGGGCTGCTATGTAAATGGGAATTCCCTAAGTTAACTCCCATGCACAACACAATGTTTATTAAAAGAGAGGTAACAAAATGATGCTAATTTGAAAAGCAATAAACTTAGTGCATCATTATTTCTTTGTAAATATTAATTACTGAAGAGCCAAACAGTGAACTCTGATACATTTTCCTTCTTGTGGAACTTTTTGTTTATGCCTTAATCTTCCCATCATTTTGAAAAGTTATTTTGATCATATCATCAATAATTTCCTTCATACTCTCTAGTATATTAGATATTCTAGCCAGTTCCTTTTTATTCTGAGGTCTCTTCCACCCCCCACTCCCCACCCCCACAGCAGAATCAGACGCCATCCTACTGCTTCTAGCTGAATTGGTTGGTCAGTAGGCCAGATGCACTGTTCATCATCCTGGAACTTCAAGGCTTTGCTGGGATTGATTCTCTTATATCCCTTTATCCGTTTATCTATCCTCTACAGTGTTGGACACATTCATCATCTGTCTGAACATTCTTGATTTTTCCATTCATTTTTATTATAAGGCATTAAAAACCTGGTTAGAAACAAATAAAACCAACAAGAGTAAAGGAAAACCAAAAGTGAAATGCAAACAGAAACAAAATAAACCTAACTACAATTCAAATAACATAACCTCAATGAAGAAGGAAAGAAAAAAGAACCCACATAACTTTTAGACACAGAATTTTTACTGTAAATTCTCAGACAAAAGATGAAAACAGATATCTAAGAAAATATCAAACTCTAGTTAGTTGGTTTGTTTTTTTATACGGTGGCATGATTTATTTTTTCCAAAAGTATTTTAGGTATGTTTGAAGATTGAGCACATAAGTAAATATGTTGTGGAAAATGGGAGTCACAATATTCACTGTTAAAGAAAAGAGTTACAAATATGGAAAGGAAGATGGTTAGAATGAAGCATGTGGTATTGGATTGGAATTGGAGGTATCAGTAGAGTTTTAAGTATATGTATATACCTGTGTTTATTCCAGCTCCATCATCTGAGAACTCCATTTGTATTGGTTTTATACCATTGTCTATTAAAAATGAAGAAATGGCTACTTTCAGGACTAGAGAAAAAAAAATGAGCCTAGAACATCTTGGTGTGCCAAAAAGTAAGGACATGCTCAAAGAATTTTGGGGGTATGTCAAAAGGACACAGAAGCTAGTTCAAAGGGACTTCTACTGGTCAAATGTGGCACAATTTGAGTATCAAAATAAATAATGAAAGTACAGAATATGACCCATAGAATAAATAAGAATCCATGAGTCCATGCTGATATAATTAAATGAATAAATGTACAAATGGAGACAGAAAAAGCTCTTCCTTATAGCAGAAAGCTAACTAATAAATGTGGAAGTCATGCTGGAATTAGAGACTGTCATTTGGCATCTATCACAGTAATGATTGTTTCAGGCCAGAATCATCGATGGATGCTGAAACTAGTGGGTAAAAGTATGATGAGAAACAGTATATTTATATAATTTCAAAGTATCTCCCCACAAGCTAATTATGAATTACAAAGGAAAATGTATTATCTTTAGAGTGGACGGACTTGGCAAACACCACCTTAACCAGGTGGTTAAAGTGAACATTACCAGCAACGGGACAACTAGACATCTCATACCTGATGATATGATGCACTGAGAAGGATGAAACATCACTTCTGGAGTATGCTTGATGAAAACATGTAACCCAAGCATAAGCCTGAGGAAATATGAGGCAGAATCAAAGTGAGGACCATTCATTCCACCAAATAGATGGCCTGTGCTCTCCAAAATTGTCAAGGCCATGTCAAGAAAGAGAAAGACAGAAAGGGCGCTGATCCAAATGAAAGGAGACTGGATTGGATCCTAGACCAGAGAAAGAATTTATTTTTATTTTGCTCTAATCAATTGGTAAAATCAATTGGTAAAATCCAAATAAGGTTTATCAATTAGATGATAGTGTTATGTCAATGTTAATTTCATGATTTTAATAATTATACCGTGCTTCTATAAGAGAATGTCTTTGTTCATAGAAAATTGACACTGAAGTATTTAAGAGTAAAGGAGCATCACGACTGCAATTATACAGGGTCCAGTAGAAGTAAGAACAGCTTGAGTGTGGTTGATAATAATGTGGTGTAATGATTTATAATTTTAATTTGAACATTTTACCTAAAATGTCATATGCTATGGTTGAGTGTGCTATTATTATGTTACAGAATTCCATGCTTATGAGTTTGTAATAAAAGACTTTGCAATAAAAAGGGGTGTTATTTGTGCCAGATCCTGTATATACACTTCATTGAAACTCTCAGTAGCTGAAGCCATGGGAGTGGACGGGACTGCTCTAGGAGAGTTTGAGAAGGAATAAGGACTCATTGAGTGGAACTCTGAGGAACGTCAACAATTGAGGGACAGAGGAAGAGGGAAGCTTGGAGCAGTCAGAGACGTGAGTGACCCAGTAAAGTATAGCAAAAATTAAAGGAGATGATGTAACCACTTGAAACCCTGTTTTAAAGATTTTGTGACATATAAAAATGGTCATGCTATAATGGCCAGTGAGAGAGGATATAAAATAATATGAATTGCAGAGAACACATTGGTGGTTGCCAGCGGTGGTGGGTAGAAGGTAGGGATTACTTTTATTTGTTTCAGACCCAGATAACTAGTGATGAGCAAAACACATAAAATAAAATGAAAGGCCTTTCATAGTGAAATGCAACACGCATTTATTTGAAGTTTAGAAAAAGAATAGTGATTCAGGCAGCAGTGATTCAGGCTGAACTCCAAACAGTGTTCTTATCAAGAGACCAAGGCAAGAGGACCTCCAGCCAAGATGGAGGGATAGGGGGAAACACCGTACCTCCTCTCACAACCAAGATTAAGGACAACAAATATTTATAAACAATAACACAACCAGAACACAGAAAATTGAACTACGGAAGTCGACAACCATTCAATCCTACCGGTAAGAGGGGCGGAGTCGGCAGCCGGCAGAGAGGGAAAGCGGCAGGAAAACGTGGTGGCTGCCAGGCTCGGGAGCACCGGGCGGCGTAGGTGGCGTGGAGCTTGCAGACCCCAGACGCAGGGAAGAGACGAGCAGAGCACGCAGGGCACGCAGGGCAGTTGGCTGACCGTGGACACACATTCGCGAGCAGATAAACTAGGCAAGAGCGGGCC
>PVKM010000433.1:0-18391 GCA_004027735.1 Carollia perspicillata
GAAATAAGCCAGGCGGTAAAAGACAAATACCATATGATCTCACCTTTAACAGGAACCTAAGCAACAAAACAAACAAGCAAGCAAAATATAAACAAAGACATTGAAATAGAAAATGGGATGACAGTATCCAGAGGGGAGAGGGGAGGGAATTTCAGGGAAAAAGGGGGGAGATTATAGGAACAATTATAAAGGACACATGGACAAAAACTAAGGGGGTTGGAAATGGGAGGGAGGTGGGGAGCACTGGGGGGGTGGACTGGGACGGGAGTAAATGATAGAAAACTGTAATTGAATAACAATTTAAAAAAAGAATAGCTAAGTTTTGGAAACAGACTAAGCCCATCAGTAGATGAGTATATTAAAGAACTGGTACATTTACACAGTGGAACACTACACAGTAGAAGAAAGAAGTCTGACCTTTTGTGACAGCATGGATAAAACTGAGACTATATGTTAACTAAAATAAGTTAGTCAGCAAAAGACAAATACTATATGAATGCATTTATAATGGATTCTAATGAACAAAATAAACTAATGAGAATAATGGAACCAGACATATGGAAATATATAACAGACTGATACCTGTAGGGGGTGAGAAGGGAGAAGGTGTGGTGGGAAGAAGGGGAAGGCATTAGTCAAAGGACATGTATGAATGATGCCTCAACATGGACAACAGAGAGGGAATTGACTGTGGATTAGATGAATGGGCTGGGTGGAAGGAGGAAAAGGGAAAAAATTGTTACAAATACAATAAAGTAAACAAAATAAGAAAAAAATCTGAGTAATCCCTATACATATTAAATTTTAAGAATCAAATTTATAAAGAATATGATCCTGTTATAAAAATATACAAAACTATTAGAGGTGGTTCCACCTATTTACTTTTTGTATGTTTTTCTTGCCTGCATTTTTATAATTATCAGTCATTATTTTAAAATGAGAAGAAAAGAGTATTTCTAAAATAGGAGTGCTGGAGAGGCACAAGATGGTGGAGGAGTGAATGGAAGCCACACTAACCTCCTCCTAGGACTAACCTGGAATGGCAACCAATTTGTGGAGAAATCACCCAGAACAAAAAACTGAACAATAGTAAGAGAGAAGACTTATAACTTCAAACAAACAGAAGAATCAGCTTCAGGACAACCTGACTGCACCTGTACAATAGCATACAAGACTTGGTGGGCAGAGCAGCAGGCAACCAGCTGGAGGGAATGACCCACCAAAGAATGACTCAACAACATTAAAAACCCAGTTACATCTAGAGAGCCAATACAAATGGTGTAAAGGGCATCCCAAGACCATCAAGATCAAGAGATCAAGGATACTGCACCACTGAATCTCACTGGTCTCCTACCATAGAAGTTCATACCACAAACACAGGGAATCAAAACAGATCAATTTAAGGACACAAAACAAGAAAATTCTCACAAATAATGGGAAGACAAAGAAACAACCCCCAATTGGAAGGAAAGGGAGAATACTTAGAAAGATTGTTAAAAGGAGGCAAGTCAACTATCAGATAATGAGGCCAAAACAATGTTTGTAGAGAAGCACAATGAGCTCAGTGAGAATTACCAAAAACTACATGGAAACTACAAGAAACTCACTGCAAACTATATCAGGGTGAAGAACAACATAAAAACAATTGACAAGAACCCAGAGGATATGAAGAATACTATTTCTGCATTGAAAAATACTGTAGAAGGAATAAAAAACAAGCTAGATGAAGCAGATGATCAAATCAGCAAGCAGGAGGAAAAAGTAGAAGAAAACTCCAAGAAAGAGCAAGAAAAGGAAAAAAAAAGACTAAAAACAATGAAGAGAGGCTAAGGTAAACTCAGAACAGCATGAAGCATAGTAATATTCATACAATAAGGATACCAGAAGAAGAGGAGGAGGAGCAAGGGATAGAAAACCTATTTGAAAAAATAATGATGAAAAACTTCCCAAATTTGATGGAAGAAAAAGGCATACAACTCCAGGAAGCATAGAGTGTCCCAATCAAGAGGAACCTGAAGAAGGTAGCTCACTCCAAGACACATTGTAATTAAGGCAGAAAACTTCAAAGACAAAGAGAGAATCTGAAAGGCAGAAAGAGAGAAACAGGAAGTAACACACAAGGGAGCCCAGATAAGGCTAACAGCAGACTGCCCAATGGAAACACTACAAGTCAGAAGGGAATGGCAACAAATATTCCAAGCATTGAATAGGAAAAGCCTGCAACCAAGACTACTCTACCCAGCAAGGCTCTCGAGTAAAACAGAAGGCAAAATAAGGAGTTTCCAGACAAAAGAAGGCAAAAAAATACACCTCCATCAAAGCAGCACTGCATGATATGGAAAAGGGACTGCTTTAAGAAGATGAAGAGAAGCAGTGAGAGAGAGAGGCACACAGCTATGAAGGGGATAAAACAACAATGAACAACTATCAATAATAACCTTAAATGTAAATGGGTTAAATGCTCCAATCAAAACACATAGGGTAGCTGAATGGATAAGAAAACATGACCTACATATATGCTGCCTTCAAGAGACCACATCAGAAAAAAAGACCTACTCAAACTAAAAGGGAAAAATTGGAAAAAAATATTCCAAGCAAATGGACAGAAAAATGGAGTAGCAATACTCATAACAGACAAAGTATACTTCAAAATAAAGGCCATAAAATGGAGTAGCAATACTCATAACAGACAAAATATAGTTCAAAGTAAAGGCCATAAAAAAGGACAAAGAAAGACACTCGTAACATTCAAGGGAAGAATCCATCAGGAATCTATAAACAGTATAAACATATATGCGCATAACATAGGAGCACCTAGATATATAAGTAAAATCTTAGAGGACTTGAGGAAGCATATAGATAGTAACACAGGTATACTAGGGGATTGTAACACCCCACTATCAAAAATGGATAGACTTTCCAAACCAAATGTCAACAGGGATGTTGTGGAATTGAATGATGCCCTAGATCAAATGGATTTAACTGATATATGTACAACCTTTCATCCCAAAGAAGCAAAATATGCATTCTTTCCAATGCACATGGAACATTTTCAAATATAAACTAAATGAGAAAACACTAAACAAGCCATAACAAATTGAATAAAACTGAAGTTATATCAAGAATTTTCTCAGACCACAAAGGGACTGAAATTAGTAGCCAAGCACAAGGAAAAAACTAAAAACACTCAAATTAATGGAGTTTGAATAGCATGCTATTAAACAATGAGTAGGATAATAATGAGATCATGGAAGAAATCAAAGGGTTTCTGGAAACAATTAAAAATGAACACAAAACAGTCCAAAACTTATGGGACACAGCAAAGGCTGTCTTGACAGGGAAGTTCATAGCAATACGGGTCTACCTAAAAAGATAGAAATATTTCAAATAAGGAACATAACCCTGCATCTACAAAAACTGGAGGAACAACAGCACACAAAGCCCATAGTGTGTAGAAGGAAGGAAGTAACCAAGATAAAACAGAATTAAAAAACATAGAGACTGAAAGAAAAATTCAAAGGATCAATAAGTCCAAGACCTCATGCTTTGAAAAGATAAACAAAATCAACAATCCTTTAAGCAGACTCATCAATAAAAAAAGAGGACCCAAATAAATAAAATTAGATAATAAAGAGGAGAAATTACAAATGATTCCCAGAAATACAAAGCATTGTAACAAATTACTATGAACAACTACATGCCACAAAATTTAAAAACCTGAGTGAAGTAGACATATATCTAGAATATTACCTTCCAAAATTGAATCAAGAAAAAACAGAAAGCCTGAACAGACTATTAACATCTGGGGAAACCAGAGTAGTAATCCAAACACTCCTGGCACCCAAAACCCTGAATCTGATTGTTTCAGAGAAGAATTTTACAAAAAAAAATTAAGGAAGAGCTAATCCCTATACTTCTAAGACTGTTTCAAAAAATCCAGGAAGGAAGACGCCCCAATCCTATTTATGAAGCTAGCATCATCCTAATCTGAAAAACCAGATAAAGACAAAACAAAGAAAGAAAGTATAGGTCAATATCTCTGATGAACATAGAAGCCAAAACCCTCAACAAGATATTAGCAAACCTCATTCAGCCATACAAAAGGAAGATCATACAACATGATTAAGTGGGTTTCATCCCAGGGATACAAGAATGGTACAATACTCACAAATCAATATATGTAACATGTCACATAAACAAAGGAAAAAACAAAAATCACACAATCATATCAAAAGATGAGGGGAAAGCATTTGATGAGGTACAGCAGCCATGTATGATGAAAACACTCAGCAAAGTGAGAATGAAGGGAACATACTTCAACAAGAGAAAGACAATATAGGAGAAATCTACAACCAATATTATACTCAAGGGGCAAAAACTAAAAGATTTCCCACTAAGATCAGGAATAAGACAAGGATATCCTCTTTCACCACTTGTATTCAACATAGTATTGGAAGATCTAGCCAGAGTGAAGAGACAAGAAAGAGAAATCAAAGGCATTCAAATTGGAAATAAGGAAGCAAAACTGTCATTGTTTGCAGATGACATGATAGTGTACATAGAAAACCATACAGACTCCACCAAAAATCTACTTGATCTAATAAGTGAATTTGGCCAAACAGTAGGATACAAAGTCAATACTCAGAAATAAAAGGCATTTTTGTACACCAACAGTGAAATATCAGAAACAGAAATCAGGGGGAAAATCCCATTTTCTATAACAAGAAAAATAAAATACCTGGGAATAAACCTAACCAAGAAGGTAAAAGACCTGTACTCAGAAAATTACACAACATTGAAGAAATAAATTTAAGAAGACCCAAATAAATGGAAGCATATTCCTTTTCATGGGTTGGAATAATTAACATCATCAAAATAGCCCTACTGCCCAAAGCAAATTATAGATTTGATGCAATCCCTAGTAAAATACCAATGACATATCAAACATATAGAGCAAAAATTTCAAAAATTTATATGAAACCATAAATGAATCCAAACTGCCACAGCAATTTTGAGGGGAAAAAATAGAGTAAGAGGGATCACAATATGTCATATCAAACACATTACAAGGCCACAATAATCGAAACAGCCTGATATCGGCATAAGAACAGACACATAGATCAATGGAACAGAATAGAGAGCCCAGAAATAAACTCAAGTCTCTATGATCAATTAATATTTGAAAAAGGGGGCAGAAGAATAAAATGGAGTAAAAATACTCAGTTCAACAAATGGTGTTAGGAGATCTGGAGAGCTACATGCAAAAAAAATTAAAAAATGAAACTTGACCACCAACTTACACAACAAATTCAAATGGATAAAAAGACTTAAATATGTCACAAGACCATAAAAGTCCTACAGGGGCACACAGGCAGGAATATTTAAAATATTCCACACAACATATTTTCACCAATATATCCCCTATAGCAAGGGACATAAAGGAAATCATAAAAAATAGAACCTCATCAAAATAAAAAGCTTTTTCTCAGCTAAAGAAAACATCAGCAAAATGAAAAGAGAACCATCTCTTTGGGAAACATATTTGTAAATGATACGTCAGATAAGGATTTGATATCCAAAATACAGAAAAAAATCACATGACTCCACTCCAGGAAGACAAACAACCCAATCAAAAAATGGGCAAGGGACCTGAACAGACACTTCTCCATGGAGGACATACAGATGTCCCAGAGACATATGGAAGGATGCTCAGCATCACTAGCTGTCAGAGGGATGAAAACTAAAACCATAGTGAATACCATTTCACCTTGGTCAGAATGGCTATCATAAACAAATCAGCAAACACGTGTTGGTGAGGTTGTGGAGAAAAGGGAACCCTAGTACATTGTTGGTGGGAATGCGGACTGGTGCAGCCACTATGGAAAAAAGTATGGAAATTACTTGGAAAACTAAAAATGGAATTGCCTTTTGATCCAGTTATTCCACTGCTTGGATTATACTTTAAGAATCATGAAACACCAGTTCAAAAGAATATGTGCAACTCAATATCCATAGCAGCACAATTTACAATAACCAAGTGTTGGAAGCAACCTAAGTGCCCATCAGTAAATAAGTGGATCAACAAACTATGGTACATTTACTCAATGAAATACTAAGTAGCCAAAGAAAGTTGCTCCTACCCTTAGCAACAGCATGGATGGATCTGGAGAGCATTATGCTAAGTGAAATAAGCCAGGCAGTGAGGGACAAATACCATATGATGCCTCTTTTAAGTGGAGCTTGATCAACAAAACAAATAAGCAAGAAAAATATAAGCAGAGACATTGAAATAAAGAACAAACTTACCATAACCAGAATGTAGGGAGGAAAGGACAATGGGAAGGAAAAGGGGATGGGTCATAAGGGGCATGTATAAGTGACACATGGACAAATCCAAAGTTGGAAAAGATCAAGGGTGAGAGGTGAAGATAGGTGGGGCTTGGGGTAGTGGTGTCAGGAAAATGGAGAGGACTGAACTTGAACAACAAAAAAGAAAAATTATCACAATACTAAAAAAATTAATAAGATATGAGCGCTGATTTTTTGTTCAGGGACTGGCTCACAGTGAGAAAGTAGAAGTCCTTTTAACTAGATTCCACAGTTGTTTTCTGTAAGTAGTAGGATGAAAAAATAGCCTAATCAGAAGTTGACCAGAATTCTACACACACATACTAAATGACAGACACAAAATATGTCAAATTTCAATAGTTTGGGATTACTCCAAATTGACAGTAATTAATTCTGAAAACATCCATATAATTAACATGGTATAGATTATATAATATTGCTAGTTGACTTTAAATGAAACAAATAATAAATGTGTAATCGAATGAAGATATTAATTAGAAATTGGGCAAAGAATGAGAGTAGAATCATATAAACATGTTCTATACTTATTCTTTGGCTAGGCTTCTTACCTAATCTCAAATATTTCTTATTCACAGTTTGATATACATCATCATAAATTTTCCTACTGCACCTTGTCATTTTTCATTTTGACCTAAAGCTGAATCCTAAAGGCCATTTATATAGAACAAGTCAAACTCTCAAGTCACTACTAGATATACAACCTTGGTAAGCAATCAGCCTTCATGCTGACACTCCTGTTCTTATACAGATTTCAAGCTGAGATATATCATCTTGATCAGTATTTGGCTTGGAGATTCTAAGCCAGGCATGTATATTTGACAATAAGCTAGTGGAGTGCATCCTTCTGAATCAGCAATCTTCACTTTGATTAAATATAAGTTTTCCTTTCAAAATCAAACTGTTATTAATCACCAATATATATGACATTATTTTAGGCACTTAAGTGGAGGAGCCTACTACCCAATCTAGGTATATCATTCAAGATAGGCTCGGTTATATACTGTGGTAATAGTAAGAAAAAACACTAAAATATCAATGGCTTAAAACAAGAAATGCATCTTTCCTGTTTAGGGCTATGTCCATCATGGGTTTCTGGAAGTGAAGATTGTAGTGTAGGGATGCTCTTCTCATTGTACTTAGAGACCTCTCTTTCATTCAAACTGACAAAGCAGTCACAAGCTTGAACATGTCCTGTTGCAAAGGTGGAGATAAAGAAACCTAGAAAGTTTCTCACTTAAGCAATTAAATGTTCTAGCCCTCTGGCCCATAAATGAAATATGTCACTTCTGCTCACAACTCATGAGACAAAATTAATTACATGATTCTACCAAACCACAAGAGTCCTAGGAAGAACAATCTTACAATGAGTCCAGAATTGGAGTAGAGTAAGATTTATTTACAGAAAAACAACAATGACTACCATGCCAAGTTTTCAATCATTTAATTTTCAGTTTATCAAAATTGTTTTTCTTGGTGTGTGAATATGCATTTGACAGAGGATGTTTTATATACACACACATAATTCACAATTCTCCTCTATCATTAATTTATTTTATTTTTGTTTTTTGTCATTCTTTTAAAGCTGCTCATTTCATAATCCAGTATTCCAGCAAATAATGCTGTTGCACAGTAACGACTCTGTGAATAACATTTATTATATTGTCATGTTGTATATTTCCTTAGGTTAGACCATGGGAATGGAAGATTGGTAGGTAGCATAGCAAAAGGTTTATGTTTTAATTTTTGCTGCAATTTATTTTTTATATATTTTTACATTTATTGTTATTTTTCACTGGTGCTTAAGTACAGTTGTCTCCATTTTTCTGCTAACACCCCCACATCCCACCCTCAATTCTACCTCTCTGACTTTTTCCATAGGTCCTTTACACATGTTCCTTGATGAAACATCCCCTTCTTTACCTCATTATCTCCCTCCACCCTCCCCTCTGGTAACTGTCAATTTGTTCTTTATTTCAATGTCTCTGGTTATATTTTGCTTGCTTGTTTGTTTTGTTTATTAGTTTCTACTAACAGGTGAGGTCATATAGTATTTTTCTTTCACCACCTGGCGTATTTCACTTAGGATAATGCTTTCCAGAGCCATCCATGCTATTACTAAGGTTAAGAGTGCCTTCTTTCTTTCTGCTGAGCAGTATTCCATTGTGTAAAGGCTTTAAAAATGACTAGAAGTCCTATATAAGGGCTCAGAAATAAATTCACTTCATAAGTAAGAGCTGCTGTCACATATAAATGAACAGAAATGGGATGCTAGATAGCATGCCAATACATGATTTCAATACCAGCAAACAAGTGAAGGATCCAGGTACTGAAATTGAACTACAAGGATTGAGCTTAGTTACAAGGAATATGTAAAAAGCCCAGGTGGAAAAAAATCAAGCACTAGATGGGAAGCATGTCAATATGCTGCTGAAATGCAGAACAACTAAACCAGATCTCTCTATTCCTTTCTGATTAGAAACAGGCTCATTGTTCCAACACTAGGGCAAAACTATTCCTGATAGTTTGGAATAACTGTCCATAAGAATTTAGTATGAATTAGGTGTTTGAGTGCAAAATGTGAACTCACTCTCTTCCAAAGCCTAGATTTTTTCTCTCACTTGTTCCACTCCAAAAAACAGGCATTCCCATGACCTTTAAATTACCTCTCAAGCTATAGCACATTTTTCTTCCTTTTGAAGACATAGCACTTGATAAATGTTATCTTAAGCAGACTAGCAGGTATGCAAATTAAGGTGGCACTTTCTCAAAGTCAACACCTAGAAACAACATTTTCTCTATAAGTCATATCCAAATTTCCACAATTAGCATGATAAAGAGAGGAAATATATTTCCTAGGATCCATCCATACAAAAAAAAAACTATAATTTTAATCTTATATTCCCAGTAAAAGCTACTAAGTTAAATGCAAGAAAAAAACACATTATGGGGGGAAAAAGAGATATTAATTCTAAGATCCTGCACAATGTCACCTTATTAAAATCTTGAAGAAAACAAGGCTCATGTAGGAATTGTTTCCAAAGTTACTTGACAACACTTTGTATAAGCTGTTTGTGAAACACTTCTTTTGCCAGTGGGAACAAAAGAATGTGCAGGTGTGCATTAGTCATTAAAGTCTAACAGAATATGAGCCCCTGCCCACAACATCCAGGTGCAAAAGGAATAAGGACATGGTTTGTGAGCTGTGACCATTAGAGCACTAAAGCATTTTTAAAATTTCTTTTAAGAGATGCCAGAGCTTGGTGTGTAAGGATATCGATGGCAGTTTTGATCTGTGGGTGTGACTAAAAAGACAACAGGGGGATTAACAATCCCTTTTACACCAGGCATGCTAGAAATCTGTTCATTGACTAGTAGCAGCAACTGCTATTTTGAGAACTAGACTTATTTCTCACTCTTTATGGTGGATTTCTAGCCAGTTCAAAGCCTTGGCTAAACTGCTTTCCCACTTCACAAAGGGTTTGACCTCAGGGACAGAACACTTGGCAGGTTTTAATTAGTGTTCTGCAACTGTCAGTGCCACACAGCCTTAATCATGGCTTTCCAGAACATTCACTTGTTCCTTTTTTTTTTTTTTTTGGACCCTTTCCTTTCTAAATATACTGGATGTTCTTGCTTCTTTCAGCTTTTGGTTACCTGATTCTAGCCCTTTATACCTATATTACCCACCTAAGAAACTGTGATGACAATAATTTTGAAATTCATCCACCCCATACACATTGAGCCTCTGCCTCTTCATTCTGCTTTGACCCTGATCTTAACCTACCTTTGTCTCTGAATTTGGCTGTAAATTTGATATCTTTGACAATACACCTCAGCTTTTTCTGGTGGACTGTCCCTTCAGTTCCTGGTGGCTGTGCAATCTTCAGTAGATGGCCCTGCTACATATTAATCATAGAAATCATGAAACATTCTCATCTTTTGATTGGCACCATAATCCTCAGTTCCTTGGAGAGTACATTCTCTCTGAAAGTTAGGTGCCATATTCACCTGCCTTCATATTTAAATATCCTCCCATCACTTGCTTCCTTAAAAAGAACTTAGGCCCTGGCTGGTGTAGCTCAGTGGATTGAGCATGGGCCTGTGAAGCAAAGGGTTGCTGGTTCAATTCCCAGTCAGGGCACATGCCTGGGTTTCAGGCCAGGTCCCCAGTAGGGGACACATGAGAGGCAACCACACATTGATGTTTCTCTCCCACTCTTTCCCCTTTCCTTCCCCTATCTCTAAAAATAAATAAAAAATAATTTTAAAAAAGAACTTAGGTTTTGGAGTAAACTTTACAGAAATTTTGAATACTAGTTCAACCTTTGAATAGTCTTAGGTTACTTCACCTCTTATGGGCCCATGTTCTGTAAAATGAGGGGGTGACC
The DNA here is from genome assembly GCA_004027735.1 of Carollia perspicillata. Taxonomy (NCBI): domain Eukaryota; kingdom Metazoa; phylum Chordata; class Mammalia; order Chiroptera; family Phyllostomidae; genus Carollia; species Carollia perspicillata. Next base: position 10,758 of record PVKM010000433.1, read on the forward strand.
TACTCATCAAAAATTATATATGACAGTTTGAAATATTTGAAAAGCATCCTGTAGATTATTAGGCAATCAATAAATGTTAGTTTTGTTCTCTGAGTTAATACCCTAGTATCTGTCCCACCTCTAGAGTGAACGTAGTCTAAAGATTCAGCCCTCTGGTCATACAACTCAATAACAACAACAAAAAACCCCACCCCTATTAAAAATGCTCAGAAGTTCCAAATATACATTTTTCAAAGAAAATATACAGATGGCCAACAGACATATGAAAATATGTTTAACATCATTAAGTTTAGGGAATTGCAAACCAAAGCCACAATGACATATCATGTGACACCTGTTAGAGGGCTACTACTACATATATCGTACTTTTCAGACTATAACACATACCTCCCCAAACACAGATTTGGGAGGAATAGTGGTTGTTAATGATGATGTTGAGTTTTGTTTATGTAGGAGGCCATTCTGTGTGGCATGGGCCCAGCTCCCACTTGGAGATGCACAGGACCCATGCCCACAGATAGGTTCTCCCACGGGGAATCAGGCCTGCATTGTACCTAGACTGCTATGGGACTTGCTTTTGCTAAAACCTCCTCACCCTGAATTGAGATAGCAAGTGCTTACTGCAACTTAGTAAAATCCATGCTAAAACTCCCCAGTATGGAGTATAACTGGTTCAACCACTTTTCCCTTTGCATTTGCAAATATCCTTCTTCTGTGATGTGATTAGCAGCAGCATCTCCTTTGTTTTCTGTACAAGGTAACAACCTAAAGCGAACCTGTGCATAGTGAATGGAACCATTGTGTAATATGCCAAAAAACTCAATAAAGGCTGTCCAGGCAAGGGCCAAGGCTTTTTTTCTCTTCTTGAGAGAAACCATGCCATCCCTTTTCCTCCATAGGACTTAGTAGTCTGTGTGAATTTCTTGTGCCTCACCCACAATGTGGTGGACCCCATGTTCCAGGGTCCAAGTCATAGATACATTTACATTTACATTGGTGAAATATTATGTTATTTATGTTATTAAATATTTTACCACATTTTTCACTTCAAAATTTTTTTTCCCTATTTTCCTCTTCTAAAACCTAGGTGTGTTTTATGGTCCAAAAGTACAGTAAATGGAATACTTCTCACCCATAAAAAAAAGGAAATATTGTCATTTGCAACAACATGGATGAGTCTGGAGGGTATTATGCTAAGTAAAATGTCAGGCAAAAAAAGACAAGTGTCATATGATTTCATTCATATGTGGAATCTAAAACAACAAAAAATTGAACAAGGAAAGTAAAACAAACTCATAGATAAAAAGATGTTAAGCGAAATAAGCCAAGTGGTGAAAGAAACATACCACATGATCTCACCTTTAACAGGTACCTAAACAACAAAACAATCAAACAAGCAAAAATATAACCAAAGACACTGAAATAGAGAACAGGCTGACAGTGTCCAGAGGGGACAGGTGATGGAATTTCAGGGGAAAAGGGGAAGGGTTTACAGGAACAAGTATAAAGGACACATGGACAAAAACTAAGTGGGGTGGAAATGGGAGGGAGGTGGGGAGCACTGGGCAGGTGTACTGGAATGGGAGTCAAAGACAGAAAACTGTACTTGAACAACAATTAAAAAGAAAAAGGACAGATTTTTGATTACCAAAGGGCAAGGGGATTAGGGGAGCAAAATGAGTAAAGGTGGTCATTTGTATGATAAAAAGTGCATATTAGATTTTTGCTGGTGAATACTTGGCAGTGTATACAGATATTGAATCACAATGTTGTACATGTGAAACATATAATACTATATACCAATTTCACCTCAATTAAAAATAAAAGATTCGGCACTCTGGAGCATGCCACCTCCATTCCAACTGTAGTGGACAATGTATAATTCTAACACCATCAGAATCCAGGAATTTTGTAGAAAGTAAATGATCAAGGAAAAATATTCAGAACAGAAGTATATAGAACAAAAAAATTATCAACAAAAGTCTTTTAAATTTTATAAGTTTTAAAAGTCTTACAAGTTTTTATATCATGCCTACTTAAGTACTAGCCAGTACCCAGGCTTGAATAACCCAGATAGTATAAATAAAGATAAGTGGGAGCAATGTTGGAGTGAAATGTTAAGAGAAAAGAATAGTGAAAGCTGATAATAAACAATTACTTTTTTTGTACTTCAATATCCTTATTTTTTATTTTTTTATTTTTGTGCAATTACAGCTGTCCCTATTTTCCCTAATTGCTCTCCCTGACCTACAAATCCCACCTCCCACATTCAATCCTCCCCCCACCCCGTTGTCTTTGTCCATAGGTCGTTTACACCTGTTCTTGACAAACCATCCTGTTCTTTGCCCCATTATCCCCCCACCCCACCCCTCTGGTTACTGTCAGTTTGTTCTTTATTTCCATGTCTCTGATTTTATTTTCTTTGCTTGTTTATTTTGTTGATTAGGTTCCACTTATAGGTGAGAACATACAGCCTATAGCCCTGTACTGGTCTTGTCCTGTTGAAAGTGAATACCCTTCTATTGTTCCCAACTTTAGTGGGAAAGCTTTTAGTTTTTGCCCATTGAATATGATACTGGCTATAGCTTTCTCCTGTATGGCCTTTATAATGTTGAGGAATGCTCCCTCTACTCACACTTTGCTGAGTGTTTTTATCATAAATGGGTGCTGTACTCTACCAAATGCTTTTCCCACAACTATTGATATGATCATGTAATGCTGACCTTTTGTTTATGTGATGTATTACATATTGACTTGCTAATGTTGTACCATCCTTGCATCCCTGGGAGGAATCCCACTTCATCATTGTGTATGATCTTTTAAATATATTGCTGGATGCAGTTTGCCAATATTTTGTTGAGGATTTTAGTGTTTGTCTTCACCAATGATATTGGCTTTTAATATTCTTTCTTTGTTGTGTCTTTATCTGGTTTTATAATTAGAACAATGCTAGCTTCATAAAAAGAGTCTGGGAATCTTTCCTCTTCTTGGATTTCTTGGAATAGTATGCAAAGGATAGGGTTTAGCTCTTCCTTAAAGTTTTGTAAAATTCTCCCGTGAAACCATCGAGTCCAGGGCACTTGTTGCCAGGTGTTTTTTTATTACTGCTTCAATTTCATAAGCTGTTATTGGTCGGTTTGGGCTTTTTCTTTCTTCTTCACTTAGATTTAGGAGAGTAAATTTTTCTAGAACTTTGTCCATTTCACCCTGGTTTTCAAATTTCTTGGCATATAGTTGTTCATAATAATTTATTTCATTCTTTTGTATTTCTGTGGCATCAGTTGTAATCTTTCCTCTTTCATTTCTGATTGTGTTTATTTGGGTCCTCTCTCTTTTTTTCCTGATGAGTCTGCTTAAAGGATTGTCAATTTTGTTTATGTTTTCAAAGAACCATATCCTGGATTTATTGACCCTTTGGGTCGTTGTTTCAGTCTCTATGTCATTTAGGTCTGCTCTGATCTTGGTTATTTCCATCCTTCTACTTGCTCTGGGGTGTCTTTGTTGTTGTTTCCCCAGTTCTTGTGGATGTAGTGTTAGGTTGTTTATTTGAAATGTTTCTATCTTTTGTAGGTAGGCTTGTATCGCTGTGAACTTCCCTGTCATGACAGCTTTTATTGTGTCCCATAAGTTTTGGGCTGTTGTGTGTTCATTTTAATTTGTTTCCAGAAACTTTTTGATTTTTTCCATGATCTCATTATTAGCTCATTCATTGTTTAATAGCATGTTTTTCAATCTCAATGAATTTGAGTGTTTTTGAATTTTTTCCTTGAGGTTTTTTGCTAGCTTCAGTCCCTCATTGTCCAAGAAAATACTTGATATGATTTCAAATTTTTTGAATTTTTTGAGTCCTGTTTTGCATCCTATTATGTGTTCTTTCAATGAAAATGTTCCATCCTCTTTGAAAAAATGTGTACTTTGCTTCTTTGGGATGAAACATTCTATACATATCTGTAAAGTCCACTTGATCTAAGACATCGTTCAATGCTGCAGTATCCTTGTTGATATTCTGTTTGGAAGTTTATCCATTTTTGACAGTAGGATGTTAAATCCCATAGAGTAAGTGTGTTGCTGTTTATATCTTTCCTGAAGTCCTCCAAGATTTTCATTATATATTTTGGTACTCTTTTGTTGGGTGAATATATGTCTACAATGTTTATGTCTTCTTGATGGATTCTTTTCTTGAGTATTATGAAGTGTCCTTCAGTGTCTCTTTTCATGGATTTTGTTTTGACATCTCTTTTATCAGATGTAAGTATTGATACTCCAACTCCTTTTCTCTATCCATTTGTTGGAATATTTTTCCAACCCTTCACTTTCGGTCTGTGTAGGTCTTTCTTTAGAGGTAGATCTCTTGTAAGCAGCATATGTGTGGGGCATGTTTTCTTATCCATTCAGCTACCCTATGCTTTTGATTGGAGCATTTAATCCATTAACATTTAAGGTTATTACTGATAGATATTTATTCATTTTCCCCCTTTGTACCTGTGTTCATTTCTCACTCTTTTACTTCCTCTTCTTATGGCAGTCCCTTTAGCATATCTTGCAGTGCTGGTTTGGTGGAGGTGTATTCTTTCATCCTCCTTTTGTCTAGGAAGCTCCTTAGTTTGCTTTGCATTTTTTAAATTATTTTATTTTATTTTATTGTTGTTTATTATATTTTTTATTATCATTGCTATTTTGCAAATGTTTAGAGTTTCTCAGTGACTTTTTCAGGGTCATATACCAAGTAAATATATAAGACAGAATTTAAACCTACATTTTTTCCTTTTTTAATTTTATTGTTGTTCAAGTAAAGTTGTCTGCATCCCCCTCCATCATTCCCTGCCACTCCAGCCATCCCAACCTCCCTCCCTTGATTCCATTCCCCCTTGGTTTTCTCCATGTGTCCTTTATAGTTGCTCCTGAAATCCTTATTTTAATTGAGAACCTCATTGGTTAGAGTAGCTTTGGTTGCAGGCTTTGCTTTTCATTACTTGCAATATTTTTTGCCATTCTCTCCTGGCCTATACAGTGTGTGTTGAGAAATTAGCTGCTGACCTCACTGAATCTCCCTTGTATGTTACTTCTGGTTTCTCTCTTGCTGTTCTTAAGATTCTTTGTCTTTAAAACTTGGCATTTTAATTACGATGTGTCTTGGAGTAGGCCTCTTTGGGTTCTTCTTGACTGGGTCCCTCTGTGCTTCCTGAAATTGTGTGTTTTTCCCTCTCCAGGTTCAGAAAGTTTCCTATTGCTATTTTTTTAAATGAGTTTCTATCCCTCACTCTTTTCCTTCTCCTTCTGGTATTTTTATGGTTTGAATGTTGTTCTGTTTCATGTTGACTTGCAGTACCCTTGAGCTATCTTCTTATTTTTTTAGTCTTTTATCATGCAGCTGCTCTACCTGGTTGTTTCTTTTTCCCTGGTCTTCCAGCTCATGAATTACGTCCTCTACTTTATCGAGCCTGCTTGTAATTTCTTCTAGTGTGTTTTTTATTTCAGACATTGTGTTCTTCATTTTTACTTGTTCTTGTTTAGAATTTCTATTTATTTTTCATACTATTGTAGTTCTCACTTAGCTCCTTATAGTTGTCTGTGAATTCTTGGAGCATCCTTATAACCATTCTTTTGAATTATATATCTGATAGTTTGCTTGCCTCTATTTCATTTAGCTCTTTTAGTGGGGAGTCTTCCATTATTTTTGACTACTGGTTCTTTCTTTGTTTCCCCTTTTTAGGTGACTCTTTCAGTTTGTTTATGTGCTTACTCATTCTCTGCTTTGCTAGCTGTCCTTGTAGGGTGAACTTTTGTGGTACATGTTCTATGGGATTCAATGGTGTGGTCTCTTTGATGTACTTCCCTAGGTATTCTAGGGTTGCCCTTTCTTCAGTTTGTGTATGTTGTCTTGTTATACTTGTATTTTCCTGTTAGTGTCTCCTTTGTTGGTTGATTCTCTTTGCCAGTGAGTTTACTGGTGTTAACAACTCCCACCTTATCTTGTATGTGATCAGTGGCATGGTGAAGGCAAAATAGATTAAGACAGCAGGAGACTATTCTATGGGATTTAAAGTACCAACAAGTGGGTGATCCTTTGTAGAAATATAGTAATAATGATGATATTTCAACCAACTAGCCACTTGTTATAAAATGTAAAAAGATATAAGACACGTCTTAGAGGGGAGAAAGAATATAAGCTGAATCTGGAAACCATAGCACTTGCATGAGGTTATATGCTGAGATATGGTGACAAATAAGGATTTGAAATGAGGTGTAGTATGCGAGAGAATAGAGTTAACCACAACAGTAATAAAGCTCAGGAAGATAGTGAAATGAGCCAAGGCCAGGGAGGGGTGCTGTGTAGTATTTACAATAATATGGAACAACAATTATTTACAATATACTGGAACAACAATAATATGACAAGAAATATATGATCTGAATAAAAAAATAAATTAAAAAGACCAAGAGTAGTGTGCTGCTGGAATACAAGTGAATGAAAAAAGAAAAATTAAAATGCAGTATGATAGAACAAGAAAAACTTTTTAAACAATGCAATCAAACAAACAATATGAAGAAAACTGAACAGAAAGAAGAGTAATAACAATAATAATAGAATAAACAAAGAAAAATAAAGAAAAATAATAATAATAAACTATAAAATGCAAGTTCAATAGGATAGCAAATTTAAGTTTGTTTCAGTTTCTCTGTTAGATTTATGATCCCTCCCTGGGTCTGTCTTTGGTCCTTTCACAGCTCTAGAACTTACTGTCTCACACTTGGGGAAAAAAAATCCTCCTGCTGACTTTAAACCCGCTAAGGGAATTTAGGTGGTCTTCCTGGATGCTACAAGCAGAGGGAGGCAGGGCTTCTCTTTTCTTCCTTCCTGTGTTTTTTTGAGGATGGGGGCCAGGTCTGGGGTGCAATATTCACAGGTTCCAAGCTTCCAACCCAGCCCTACAGAATGCTGCTGGGCCCTGACTATCCATCTGTACCACACTGGCATCTTTAATCCACTGCTGCCTGTGCTGCCCGTGAGGTGCCAACTCAAACCCTATCTTCTCCCTCTTTGCTGGCCTGGGTTCTGCATACTCTCAAAGTCCATAAAGGGCAGTTTAGTTCCCCTATTACATTAAGTCTTTCTCTCCACTCCAGGAATACAAACAACCCAATTAAGAAAAGAATGAAGGACCTGAACATACACTTCTTCAAGGAGGACATACAGAGAACCCAGAGACATATGCAAAGATGCTCAGCATCACTAGCTACCAAAGAGATGAAAATTAAAACCACAATGAGATATCACTTCACACCAGTCAGAATGGTCATCATAAACAAATCAACAAACTACTGGTGGCAAGGTTATGGAGAAAAGAGAACCATAGTGCACTGTTGGTGAGAATAGAGACTGGTGTAACCACTGTGGAAAAGAGTATCGAATTTCTTCAGAAAACTGAAAATGGAACTGCTTTATGACCCAGCAACTCCATGGCTGGGATTATATCCTAAGAGCCTTGAAACACCAATTCAAAAGAACCTATGCACCCCAATGCTCCTAGCAGCACAATTTACAATAACCAAGTGCTGGAAGCAACCTAAGTGCCCATCAGTAAATTAATGGATCAAAAAACTATGGTACATTTACACAATGGAATACTATG
>PVKM010000433.1:18491-50172 GCA_004027735.1 Carollia perspicillata
GAAGTGTTTTCAGGAACAACTATAAAGGACACATATACAAAACCAAGGTGGGGTGGAAGCAGTGGAGGGAGGTGGGGATAGCTGAGGTGCAGGGAAGAGGGGGAAAATAGATACAACTGTACTTGAACAACAATAAAATAATTTTAAAAGACAAATTTTAAGTCTCTCTGGAGACTGTTACCTCTCTGAGCCCCTGCTGCCCCACTTTGATCAGTCTGTGAGGTACCCTGATTTGGAGCATATTGTGCACCTACTCCTCCGTCTTTACTGGCCCAGCTGCTGAACAGACAATTCCTTAAACAGGGGCTGAGAGCTTTTTAAATATAATTTCCTCTTGTTTGCTCTCGTTTTTTTTAACAAGCACTTGGTTTCTCACACAGCCCAACTCTCTAACCAGTCTGGAGACTATCCGGGTCACAGTCCATTATGACTCAACTCTTCTACTTTTTCCAGATCTCACCTGGGTCCCCAATTTTTCTAGTATCGTCCTAGCTGGCAACCACAGTCCCAGGGTGGGAACATGGCCTCTGTGTGTCTCCCACTGCATCTTTATCTCCCCCAGTGATTTCAAGCATCCAGGTCTCTCTTGTTGTGGGGCTGCCTTCCCTGCTCTGGTAGGAGAGGGAGCTTTGGAATAACAATCCCTGATCAATCTCTCCTCCAAGCTCCTGCAGCAGCTGCCAGCCCTGGGATTAGGTGCCAAGCCAGGAGGGACTGCAGCAGCCTTGGTCCCATGCAGTTCCCAGGGACCTTACCATCCCAACGCATTCTCCTTCCCTTCTGTTTTTCGACATCTTCTACAATTTGGGCTTCCAAACTTCATATAATGTGGGATTCCATTGGCTGTTCATACTGTTCTTCAGAAGATTGGCTAGGTGTCCCATTTGTGTTCATGAGCAAGTAGGTTGAGCTCCTACCTACCTTGCCACCATCTTTGTCCTGGGCTTATTTTTGATTGGGACTCTGCTTTCTGAACTTGTGTAACTTTTTCTTTCAGAAGGTAAGGGAATTTTTGGCAATTATTTCTTCAAATAGGTTCTCTATCCATTGTTCACTCTCTTCTCATTATGGTACCATTATGATATGGATGTCATTATGTTTGATATTGTCCCAGAGTTCCCTTAGACATTCCTCATATTTTTTTATATTCTCCTTTCTTCTTGATTCTCTCCTTTATTGTTTACTGTTATCTTACTGTCTAAATTACTGCTTTGATCCTCTGCTTCATCTAACCTTCTGCTGATTCCTTCTAGTGTATTCTTAGTTCAAATATTGTATTCTTCATTTATGACTTGTTCTTTATTATGGTTTCTATATCATTTTTCATGCTTATTATCTCTTTTTTGAAATTCTCACTGATATCATCCATTCTTCCCCTGAGGTCCTTGAATGTGCTAATAACCAGTGTTTTAAACTCTGCTTCTGGTGTCTTGGTTGATCCCATTTCATTTAATTCTTTTTGTTGGGATTTCTTTTGTTTTTTCATTTGAGGCATATTCTTTGTATCTCCATATTTTCCCTGTGTGTTTAGGTACATCTTCTATGACTCCCAAATTTGTTAGGATAGTTTTATAATGAAGATGTCTTGTTGAGTTCAGTGGTACAATCTTCCAAGTCACCTGAGCTTGGTGCTCCAGGAATGCTTCTTGTGGGTTATGTGCATCCTCTTGTTCTAGTTAAGCTTTAAATACTGTTGGCTCTTTCATGGTTGGAATTAACCTTTTACACAGGCTGGCAATAAGAATAAACCTCTATTGAGAAATCAGCTGACAGTCTGATGGGAATTCCTTTTTAGATAACTGTCTCCTTATCTCTTGCTGCTTTTAGAATTCTCTCCTTCATTTTAATCTTGGCTAATGTAATTATGATGTGCCTTGGTGTGTTACTCCTTGGGTACACCTTTTTGGGGACTCTCTGGGCTTCCTGGACTTCCTGGAAGTCTATTTCCTTTGCCAAATTGGGGAAGTTCTCCTTTATGATTCATTTAAATAAGTTTTACACTTGTTGCTCTTCCTCTTCCTTTTCTGGTACCCCTATAATTCAGATGTTGGAATGTTTAAAGATGTCCTGGAGGTTCCTAAGCCTCTCCTCATTTTTTGGAATTTTTGTTTCTTCATTCTTTTCTGTTTCTTGTTTCATTTTTCCTTCTGGTCCACTCCATTGATTTTGAGCCCCAGTGAGCCCCATCACTATTGGTTCCCTGTGCATTTTCCTTCATTTCACTTAGTATTGCCTTCATTTGCTGATTTCTCAAAAGAGACCTTACAGGCAAGAAGGGGCTGGAAAGAAGTATTCCAAGTCATGAAAGGCAAGGACCTACATCCAAGATTGCTCTATCCAGCAAAGCTTTCATTTAGAATGGAAGGGCAGATAAAGTGCTTCTCAGATAAGATCAAGTTCAAGGAGTTCATCATCACCAAGGCCTTAGTATAAGAAATGTTAAAGGGACTTATCTAAAAAATGAAAAAAATATGAACAGTGAAAAGACAACAAACTCATGGTTATTAACAACCACACCTAAAACAATAGCAGACTAAGTGGACACCTAAAACAGAATGAAACCACAGAAATGCAGATCACCTGGAAAGTTAGCAATAGGGGAGTGGGGGGAGGTGGGGGAAGAGGTACAGAGAATAAGTAGCATAGATGGTGGGGAGAAAATAGACAGGGAGAGGGCAATAGTAGTGTGGGAAATGTAGAAGCTAAAGAACTTATGACACATGGACATGAACTAAAGTGGGGGAGTGTGGGTGGGAGCGAGTGTGCAGGGTGGAGAGGAATGAAGGGAGAAAATGGGACAACTGTAATGGTATAATCAATAAAATATATATTTTAAAAAATCTCTGTCATCATGTATGAGTCACTTTGCAGCGACTGTACCTTGAGGTGGAGTTGTTCCCAGCAGGATCTAGTGCCTGACAGAATCCGCCTTTGTGTGTGCCACTTATGTGGCTTGTTTGGTCAAGTTTTGTTGTGGTCTGAAGTCCACGTATGGTTTTCTTGTTCTAAATCTACTTGAGCAGTGTTCAGGTAAACATCACTGTCAGACATGTGTAACCAGTCTTGTAGTACATGTCTGGAACTACCATGCTGATCACTGTTTGTGGATGTGTATCCTGGGCCTGGATTTGTGGATGACAGGCCAATATGTATACAATTATCAGTTTCCATTCTCCATCTTAGAGCTGGGGGAAGATTTATAACAGATCCGAGATTCCCTGAGGTCCTCTCCACCTGTCAGCTATTCCACCACCCCCTGAATTTGCCTGTTCAACCTGCAGAGCCTTCTGAAGGAAAACTCTAGAGTTGGCCCAGGCTGGCTATGATCCCCAGACCTCTTCACAAATCTTGAGCTCAATAGGTGGGATGACTGGGGTCAAGAGTATGGGACTAGTCGGTTCCCTACTTCAGGGCAATGTGATCAAGCACTAATATGGGAAAGTGACCCCTACTCCAGAGCCAAACCACTAAGCCTCTGCCATAGTCTCCAAATTTAGCTCCCCCAGGATGAGTGCACCACAGGTTCAGGTTCGGTTCGGCCATCTGCCCCTCTGCAGGAGTAAGCTCAGCAGGGCTGGGCCACTGGGGTTTGGAGGACAAATCAAGAGCACTCTCCCAGTGAGGGTGATGCTGACCAGCTTGTTGAGGAGTGGTGAGCACATCTTCTCCTTTCCAGGATATCATGAGCCAAGATCACAGGGGATCCACTGATATCACCCCTGTGATATAGCCACACAATACAGCACCTGCTCGTCTTATTTCTGGATAAAGTCCTCTCTTGGAGATGCACTCCAAAGTACCAGCTCTGCATGATACTCTGATCCCCCTGCATGACTGAATTCAGCAAGTTGGGGCCTCAGAGTGTCGGGGCAGGCTAAGTGATTCAACAGGTGAGGGAGTGTTGGCTTTGAGCTCGAGGTGGGGAAGAATGGACCCCTTTCCAAAGTTATATGGTTCAATCGCTGTCTAAGTCTCTACCAAGAACATCTCAGAAAAAGAGCACCCCAAAGGTCCTTGCTTGTTACAGTCAGAAAATCTCTCTGCAGCACTTGATCACAGAAGAGTGGTGTCACCAGTAGTTGGAGGGCCAGGAAGTGCACTCCCAGGCTGGTGCTATAACAATAGAAGTGTTTGACTCTGGAAATGTGGTGTCTCTGTCTCAACAGACTTTCTTCTCTCCCAAAAGAATCCCCACTGATTTTTACTACCAGGTGCTGTGTGGGCTCCTTTTCTTGTCCCTGTTTCTCTGGGTAGGGTATTCCTGCATGAGATTAAGACCCCACACCTATGTGGGGAGGGAGTTTTACAGTTCAGATACCCCTCCAGCTTCTCAGCCACTGAACACAGGTGCAAACACCAGCACTTTCTGCATTGCTGTCCTTCTTACCAGTCTTTATGTACCACCGTCTTCTGGAAATCCTTGGTTATAATATTATATTTCAGTTCAGCTAGACTTCAGTTGCATACTCAGATTAGTTGTTCTATAATTTAACTCTAAATCTGGTTTGGGGACAAGAGTAAGTGGGTGTGGTTTATAACCACTCTGTAGCCTTATTGACTCTCTCCCAAACTTGTTTTGTTAAGTCTGCTTGCAACTTTTAAGGTCACCTATGGGTTTCATGACAGGCCCTTAGAACATGAAGTTCTTATATAAGTAATAGCTAAGACAACATGAGTTATTCTTGTCTCAAAATGCATTAAATAGTAACCAAAACTTATTTTATTTTTTTCCCAAAGCCTCAACTTGCCTGCAGCTTTATGGGTGACTGGAATGCTTCCCCACTGGTTTCCTCTTCACCTCTGATCTCCTCAGCATGGATATTAAGTACCAGCTCTTATTTTACAAAATGATGGATATTAAGTCTCCTCAGTTTTTGAAAGGGCAGAGAGAAGCACAATTTTTAGAGGCTCTGCCATTTCATGGAGAGTCACTGCTATGTCCACTTAAAGAAAAATGGTTTGAATCTGCATAAAATGGAAACTCTTTAACATTGTTTATGCAAGATGAAAAGAAGCTGTGTGCCTTTTAATGAATGCCTTTTCCCCATCAATTACAATAAATTTGTGTCAAACTCTTTTTGTTGGTTTTGTTCTACTTCGAAGGCCCTTATTAATTTTCCACTTTTTACATGGAGGTTTATAAAACAGATAAAAATTACTATTACCACACTCCCATCTTAATTCTCTTCCTGGAAATGCCAGTATAATGTTCAAGCAACCAGAAAATAGGCATCAAATGACCCAGGAGCATAAGACATAGACCTCAGTGCTACAGTTACTAAAATTTTAAAGTAGGATTCAGGTATACTTAAGGATTAACAAAGAAATAAAACTACCCACTCTGCTTATAGTGCTTTATTGTGGATCCACAAAGTAGTCAATTTACATGCTAAGGAATCCTTTGTTATTCTAACACTGTACAGATTAAAACCCCCCAGAGAAGACAGTGATACATAGAAATACTTGAAGCACAGACATTAACTTAGTATGAAGTTAACTAAAAATATTTCAGATGCGCCTAAAGAAGTAAAAACAACTTGAGCTTTATAGTCAGACAGATATGAGTTTTTGTTCAGGCTTTGACACTTGCTAGCTATGTTATCACAGGCAAGTCAGTTAACATTTCCACAATTATTTTTTTAATAGCTATAATCACTGTTATAAATATCATGATGTTTATTGTAAAGAACAAATGAAATAATACATGTAAAGTACTTGACATGCTGTCTGGCATCTAGTACAGCCCACTAAATGATTTTATTATTAAATTTATAGTTCTTATTAGTATCATTTTCATTATTTAACTAGTCTCAAAAATAGATTCTAGCTATTGCAATACAAATTAAATAAAACAAGCAACTTACATGTAAGTTATATTTTTCATTTTACACTAAACCATGGAGAAGAAGAATGAACAAAGAAAAAGAATGTGATGAATCATTGTAAACATTACACATCACATTCAACAGATTTGAATATACATCTTGGCTTGACCACATATTTATCAGCAGTGTGACCTGAAATAAATTAGAAATTATTTAACCACTCTGAGCCTCAGTTCTCTCAACTATAATATGAGTGTAATAATATTCTTTCACACAGTTTGTAAGATAACACTACATGTTGTTGGGAATCATCCTGCCTGATTTCAGAAACTGTAGCCTTGCCAACACAGGAAAGGGTCTCACAGCTAGGGCTGAGTGAAAAGGCTTTGGGGCCATGAGCCACTAAGGAGACAGAACTTATCCTCCTGGCAGGAGCACAGCCCCTGCCTCTCTCACTTTACCCTGCATGGCCCTGAAAGATGGCTGCATAGTCAATGATGGGTGAGATTCCTCAAGGGAGGAACAAGTTAAGATAGGCACAGTAACAACAGGGCCATCAGGGTAGAACTTAGGGGACAATAGAGAAGGGGTAAAAAGACCCTCTCCCCTCGGCTTTGTCATAGCCTGAATCCTCATTCTATCTGTAAGAAGTCTCCTAATCTATTGGCTGCCTTGCTTTCCCCACCTGACTTAAGCCTGAAACAATGCCAGAGGCAGGTGTGGTCCTGTGCTGTAACAGTCAGATCCCAGGGGCAATTTGACCTGAAAAAGAATGTATTAAACCCTGTGAAACCTGCTTTGCTAAAAATGCTCTAGAGTTCAAATATACTAAAAAATTAGGGTCTAAGCACAAAGTAAGTTTGTTTTCTCATGGTTTTATGGCCAAGTGGTATCACCCTGACCCTGACTCAGAAAGGCCCTGGTGACCCCACAAGTGTCAGCTACTAAGTATCTTCTTTCTTTGATTCTTACTCTGTAAGAATGATTGATGAGCTTTACATGCTTATTATGTATTCCTGTGTAAGATAAACTCAATAAATGTCCAAGGAAAAAGGTGCTCCAGACTCTTCTCCTCTGGGAAATTACCCAGCCTTTTCTTCCCAAGCAGATCTTGTGTTGGCAATCCTATTTCATCTGCTACTCCAGGGGACACTGCGGGACATCATTCCCGACAACATGTAAACCATTTGGCATCAAGTCCGGTATGTAATAGGGGTGCAGTAAACGTTAGTTATATGTCTTTCACTAAACCAAGGGTGTCCAAAATTTTGGGGTCTCTGGACCACACTAGAAGAAGATGATTTGTCTTGAGCCACACATTAAATATATTGTGACATATAATAATTATAAAATCTCATAAATTTTAAAGTAATTTTATGATGTTGTGTTGGACTGCATTCATAGCCATCCTAAGCCACATGTGGCCTGCAGGCCACCAATTGGACACTTCTGCCCTAAACTCTATCACCACCAAAATGGTGTCTCTTCTACTTTTCTTTTCTCTTCTCAATTCCAGGTGTAACAGTGATATTAGGAATTTCACAGTTCAAGATTTCAGAGTGTTTATTCAATTGACAAATTTACATAGACTATATTTACACAGTCTTACACAAAATACCCCCCTCCACACACACACACCCTTCATTCCAAGGGGTTGACTATTTTCAGAAGTTTTGAATTGGTAAATTTTATTTCAGGAAGATTCTACAAATGTAGCCCTATCATCAAGAGTGTTAAATGTGATGAAATAAATAACAGACAGTAACCTAAGGGGAGTAGGGAGAGGGATAATAGGGGATAATAGGGGAATAGTCATTAAGGAACAAATATAAAGGACCCATAAACAAAGCCAAATAAGAGTAGGATTAAGAGTGAAAGGCGAGGGTAGGTGGAGTGGGGGAAAGTAGTGGGAGGAAAATGGAGACAACTTTGCTTGAAAAACTATATATATATATATATATATATATATATATATATATTTTTTAAAGTGATAAATGTGAAAGGTGAATTTTCTAAATTTACATATGTAAAATTATCCCAGGTAAGTTTGGGGTGTGATCTTACCTGGACTCATTAACTAAAGATAATTAACGTAGTACTTGAAATGAAGGTCACAGTAAGCAATAAAGATTTATTAAGTTGGAAAGCAATGACTTTCTCTTTGAGTCCCTTTGAGAATGAAAGATAAACTAACATTCTAGCATGGTTCTATAAATGTTATGAAAGCCTAGAGCTCACTTACAAGTCATGGAAATATCTTGACTCCATGAAGTTGAAAACACCAGGAGACAGTAAAATAAGAAACACTAATTCCAATATTCCAGTTGGAGGTGGTTACTGCCTCTACTCTACTTCTTTGCTTTTTCTCTTCCTTGGTCTCTCATAGCCTGTTCACACCTGGACAACAGAATACAAGATGTGGTAGACAGAGTGACTCTGAGTTAACCAGCTGGAGAAAAGGACCCCCAAATAAGAATCAACAACAATCAAAACCCAAAGATATACAGAGCCACCGTAAACAACAGCCCAAGACCAGTAAGCTAAGGAGATCAAGGAGACTGCACCACTGAATCTCACAGGTCTCCTACAATAGAAGTTCACACTAGAAACCCAGAGAATCAGAACAGATCAATTTAAGAATCAGGGGCTAACAAGAAGAGTCTCACAAACAATGGTAATGCCAAGTAATAATCCCCACATGAAAATAAAGAAGGAAGCCTTGGAAAGAATGCTAAATGAAATAGAGGCAACTTAACTATCAGATATTGAGTTCAAAGCAATGGTTATCAGGAAGCTCAGTGAGATCACAGAGAATTGACAAAAACTACAGGAAAACCACAATGAACTCACTGCAAACTATATCAACATGAAAAAGGAAATAGCAACTATCAACAAGGGTCAAGAGGAAATGAAGAATATGATTTCTGAACTGAAGAACACAGTAGAAGGAGTCAACAGTAGGATCAATGAAGCAGAGGATTGAATCTATGAACTAGAAAACAAGGCAGAAAAAAAAACATGCAGAAAGAGCAAGAAAAGGAAACAAGACTCAGAAAGAACAAAGATGTGTTAAGAGAACTGCAGGACAACATGAAATGTAATAATATCCACATAATAGGGATACCGGAAGGAGAAGAAGAAGAGAAAGGGGCACAAAATCTGTTTGAAAAAGTAATGATGAGACTACTGGCCAAGTTGGAGGTGTAGGTGGACACACTGTGCCACCTTGCACAACTAAAAGAAGGACAACAACAATTTAAAAACAAAACAAAACAAAAAAAAAAAAACAATCAGAGCTGACAGAAAATCAAACTGTATGGAAATCTGACAACCAAGGAGTTAATGAAGACACAATCATCCAGACAGGTAGGAAGGTTAGAGGCAGGCAGCCTGGGTGGGGCTGAGAGGACTGGAGGCAAGGCAGGGGCTAATGTACCAGGATGGGCAAAGTGGCAGCTGGCAGACCCAGTGAGGTGGTGGATAGTGGAATGGGGCGCACAAGGCTGCAGCTGGCCAGCAAGGCAGTGGCGGACCAGTTGGTCCCATATTCACACAAAGATAAACCAGGCAAAACAAAAGGGGAGTGGGAACTCCCAGCCTCACAGAAAATTTCATTAGAGAGACCGACACAGTGCTAGAACATACAAAAAACCACCTACATGGGCATCGGCACCAGAAGGGTGCAATGTACTTGTGGGAAGAGGGCAAAGTGAATGAAATCTGGCAGAGAGCAGAGCAAGTACCATTGATCCCTCTTGGACCCCGCCCCCACATACAGCATCACAACACAGTAACGTGGGTTACCCCACGCTGGTGAACACCTAAGGCTCTGATTCACAATTAATAACAGGAATGTCAAGACAAAAAAAAAAATGGTCCAAATGAAAGAACAGATCAAAGCTCCAGAAAATATACAACTAAGTGACAAAGAGGTGGCCCGCCTATCAGATACACAGTTCAAAGCACTGGTAATCTTGGTGCTTACAGAATTGGTTGATTTTGGTTGGAAATTTGATAAACAAATGAAAGCTACACTAAGTGAAGTGAAGGAAAATGCACAGGGAACCAATAGTGATGGGAAGGAAACTGGGACTGAAACCAATGGAGTGGACCAGAAGGAAGAAAGAAACAACTAAACAGAAAAGAATGAAGAATCAAGAATTTAAAAAAAAATGAGGAGAGGCTTAGGAACCTCCAGGACATATTTAAATATTCCAACATCCAAATTATAGAGGTACCAGAAGGGGAAGAGGAAGATCAACAAGAGGAAAAGTTATTTGAACAAATAACAAAGGAGAACTTCCCCAATCTGGCAAAGGAAATAGACTTCCAGGGGGTTCAGGAAGCTCAGAGAGTCCCAAAGAAGTTAGACCCAAGGAGGAACACGCCAAAGCACATCATAATTACATTAGCCAAGATTAAAATGAAAGAGAGAATTCTAGAAGCATCAAGAGATAAGGGGACAATCACCTACAAACGAGTTCCCATCAGACTGTCAGCCGATTTCTCAAAAGAGACCTTGCAGGCAAGAAGAGGCTGGAAACAAGTATTCCAATTCATGAAAGGCAAGGACCTACATCCAAGATTGCTCTATCTAGCAAAACTATCATTTAAAATGGAAGGGCAGATAAAGTGCTTCCCAGATAAGGTCAAGTTAAAGGAGTTCATGATCACCAAGCCCTTAGTATATGAAATGCTAAACAGGATTATCTAAGAAAATGAAGAGAAAAAATACGTATGGCAAAATGACAGCAAACTCACAATTATTAACAGCCACACATAAAACAAAAACAAAAACAAATTAAGCAAACAACTAGAACAGGAACAGAACCACAGAAATAGAGATTACATGCAGGGTTAGCAACAGGGGAGCAGGAGGGGGAAAGAGGGGTAAAGGTACATAGGATAAGTAGCATAGACCGTAGGTAGAAAATACACAGGGGGAGGGTAAGAATAGCGTGGTAAAATAGAAGCCAAAGAACCTATATGTATGACACATGGACATGAACTAAAGGGGGGAATGTGGGTGGGAGGGGGTGTGCAGGGTGGAGGAGAGTGAGAGGGGGAAAATGGGAAAACTGTGATAGCATAAACAATAAAATATTTTTAAAAATATAAATAAATACATAAACACACAAAAAAGAAAAAGTAATGATGAAAACTTCTCTAATTTGATGAGAGAAAAATCACAGAAATCCAGGAAACACAGAGAGTCCCAATTAAGAGGAATCAAAAGAGACTCACTTCAAACACATCATAATTAAAATGGCAAAATTATAAGAAAAAGAGAGAATCTTAAAAGCTGCAAGGGAGAAATAGGAAGCAACATACAAGGGAGCCCTGATAAGACTAGCAGCTGACTTCTCAGTGGAAACACTCTAAGCCAGAAAAGAATGGCAAGGACTATTCCGAGTAATGAAAACCAGAGACCTGCAACCAAGACTACTTTATCCAGCAAGGCTCTCAACTAAAATGGAAGGCTAAATAAGGAGCTTCCCAAACAAAAGAAGTCTAAAAGAACACCTCTGCCAAACCAGCTCTGCAAGAGATGCTAAAGGGTTTGCTTTAAAAACAAGAAGAAAAACAGTGAAAGAGAAAGGAACACAGGTATGAAAAAATAGCAATGAATAAGTACCTATTGATAATCACCACAAACGTAAATGGATTAAATGCCCCAATCAAAAGACACAGAATAGCAGACTGAATAAGAAAACATGACCCACATATATGCTGCATATGAGACCCACCTCAGCACAAAAGACCAAACAGACTGAAAGTCAAGGGCTAGAAACAAGTATTCCAACCAGATGGACAGGAAAAAAAATGCCAGGGTAGGAATACACACATATCAGACAAAAATGAATTCAAAAAAGAGACTCACAAGGACATTTCATAATACTCAAGAGAAGAATACATCAAGAAGACATAAACATTGTAAATACATATGCACCCAATACAGGAGCACCCAAATATATAAAGAAAATCTTGGAGGACTTCAAGAAAGATATTGACAGCATCAAAATCATACTACGAGATTTTAACGCCCCATCATCAAAAATGGATAGACCTTCCAAACAAAATATCAACAAAGATATTGTAGCAGTGACCAATGCCTTAGATCAAATGCACTTAACTGTTATAGAGAGAGCCTTTCATTTCAAAGAAACAAAATGCCATTATTTTCAAATGCACGTGGAACATTTTCAAAGATAGACCACATGATAGGACACAAAACAAGGCTCAACAAATTCCAGAAAATTGAAATCATATCAAGTGTTTTCTCAGACCACAAGGGACTAAAACTAGAAACCAACCCCAAGGGAAAAAAACAAAAAAAAAAAAAAACAAAACAAAAACACCCTCAAACTCATGGAGATTGAATAGCATACTATTAAACAATGAATGGGTCAAGGAAGATTGAAGAAGAATTCAAAAAGTTTCTGTAAACAAGTGAAAATGAACTCACAACAATCCCAAACTAATGGGACACCGTGAAGGCAGTCCTGAGAGGGAAGTATATAGCAATACAGGCCTACCTAAAAAAGATAAAAACATTTCAAACAAACAACCTAATCCTACATCTACAAGAATTCAAGGAACAACAACAAAGAAAGCCCAGGGGAAGTAGAAGAAAGGAAATAACCAAGATCAGAGCAGAATTAAATGACATAGAGACTAAAAGCACAATTCTAAGGATCAATAAATCCAGGAGCTGGTTCTTTGAAAAGATAAACAAAATTGACAAGCTTTTAAAGAAGACTCATCTAGAAAAAAAGAGACAGAACCCAAATAGACAAAATCAGAAATGAAAGAGGAGAGATTACAACTGATACCACAGAAATACAAAGGATTGTAAGAAATTATTTTGAGGAGCTGTATGCCCAGAAATCTGAAAAACTAGGTGAAATAGACAAATTTCTAGAAAAATATAATCTTCCAAAATTGAATGAAGCCTGAACAGACAAATGACAGGTGATTAAATTGAAATGGTAACAAAAAAACTCCCAACACATAAAAGCCCTGGACCAGAGGGTTTCACAAGATAATTCTACAAAGCATTTAAGGATAAGCTAACCCCTATACTTCGTGGATTATTCCATAAAATCCAAGAAGATGGAAGACTCCCAAACTCTTTACAAAGCTGGCATCATCATAATCCCAAAACCAGATAAAGACATAACAAAGAAAGAAAACTTCAGGCCACTATCGCTGATGAACATAGAAGCCAAATTCCTCAACAGGTTTTGGCAAACCTCATTCAGCAATACAAAAGCAAGATCATACACCATGATTAAGTGGGTTTCATCCCAAGGATACAACAATGATATAATATTAACAAATCAATAAATGTAATATACCACATAAACAAAACAAAAGACAGAAATCCCACGATCATATCAATAGATGCTCAAAAAGCATTTAATAAGGTACAGTACACATTTATGATAAAAGCACTGAGCAAAGTGGGAATTGAGGGAGCATTCCTCAATATAATAAAGGACATATATGAGAGACCTACAGCCAACATCATACTCAATGGACAAAAACTAAAAATGAGGGAGTTGGGAATGGATGAGGTAGGGTGGGAGTTGTGGAGGGTAAATGCAGAGAACTGTAATTGAACAACAATAAAATAGTGTTTAAAAATGAAGCAAAAAAATAAGAAATAAAGGGTTTACACTGTTGAGCTTTCAGCTGAATAAGTCTATATCAAGTCAAGGAACTTTTGTAAAGGACCCAGGGACAAGGACTATGGGGATAGGATTGAATGTGGGAGAGGCAGTGTGGGCAGGGTAGGAGGGAAGCAATGGGAGGAAAATGAGAACAACTGTAATTGAACAACAATGAAAAACTTAATGTCTTATGTAAATTATACATTTTTATTTGTAGAACAATCTCTTTACAAGGATCTCAAAGCTCTCTTCAAATAATATTTACCCATCAGTATCTATCTGTGGTATGACTATTATTATTGCCTCCTGAATGATGAAACAGGAACAGAGAAAATTTAAGAAACTTGTCCAAATCTCCATGGGGAAACTTTAAACAAGAACCATTTGTTGTTTCTGTGTTTGTAATGATGAAGAAATTAAAGGTTCAATAATTTCCTTTGGAATTCATGGGAAAATCACCTTGTTAACAGTACTCCTTAACCATAAGAGAGTAGTCTTTTTAACTTTCCTTACATTAAGTATCTACATTGGATACTTTTTTTAGATAGTACCTATTATGATAAATTGCTTTGTTCTCTAATTGTTACTACAAGGCAATTAAACATTGCTATGTTTACTATTCAAGAGTAGTTGTTAAGGGTCTTAATCATCAAATAATCTGGTAATATAATCAATGTAACTGGGAGATACATTGTGGAAACAACAAGCAAATCAAGTATGAAATATAAACCTACAAAGAAGCGTTCAACATTATTTTTATGTTTCATATGATAAGTAAAAATTCTCATTTCACAAAGAAGCAAAAAGAGGTGCTAATGCTGATTTATACACCTAATCTTCAGAACCCCACATGTCTTGCTGTATAATACTGGACTCTCATCACACCAACTTCCTCTCCACAGGACGTGAAACCCCAACATTTTCCCCAGAAGATAATTCACCATTGATCTTTTTTGTCTGCATCTACTTTCAATCTGAATAACTTCAAAAGGTGAGACAGTTTCCCACACCTCACCAGCTCACAAAACAACAGGTTTAGAGCAAAAGTGAATCTTAGTAGTTCTTAACATTCTAGGTGTTTCCGTGGAGAATGGAAGAATTAATTCACAGCAATAGAAATGAGAACCATGTTGGATTCTGGGAAAATAATAAGTAGAACAAGAACATCAAGTTTCACTTTTCCTGAAAAAAAAAAAAAGGTTACAAATACTAGGATCTTGGTAGTGCATGCTGAGAATTAATTCTATTATGTTTAATTGATTGAAGACAGATATTCACTTGATATATGAAAAAGAAGAAGCAGCATGTGTGCCTTCACACACACACACATTCAAAAACAAAAAAAGCAGATATGTGCCTTTAAAAAAAAAATAAATACTTACATTTGTTAATTCTAGTCTCTGACAATTAAGAAAGAAAGAGATAAATCTTTTGCAATAAAAAACTAGAGTATCTGTTTTCTGTTCCAGTTTGAGCTTGTGCTAGGTGAATCACATTGCATTTAGGTTCTGCTTAATGTTTTATCCTTTTTAAAAAATTTTTTCTCTCAGATTAGAAAAACAAAAAGCATAATAACTGGAAATTATTTTTCTATGATTTATATTTCAAATAATACAACATTTAATTTGGTTCATTTTGTATTACTTAATAAAAAGAAAATGTTATTTCTAAAATAATGAATACCTTTTAATTGCTTATTTTAAAATGCTCTGAATATATTAAGATGGCTATCAGGTTTATTTTCTATTTTATTGTCAAGAAAATTAAAAGAGAGCCAGAAATAAACCCATACCCTTATAGTCAGTTAATATTTGGCAGAGGAGGCAAAAACATACAGACAGCTAAAAATAGTATATTCAATAAATGGTGTTAGGGAAATTGGACAAATATGTACAAAAAATGAAATTAGACTACATTTTTCTGCCTCACACAAGAATAAATTCAAAATGGATTAAAAAGTTAAATGTTAAACTCAAACCATAAACATTAGAAGAAAACTTAGGCAGTAAAATCTCAGATATCTCTCACAGTAGTATTTTTTCTGATATATATCCCCAGGCAAGGAAAAGAAAAGAATAATTAAACAAATGGGACTATATAAAAATAAACAGGTGGTGCACAACAAAAGAAGCCACCAAAAAAGGGAAAAGACAGCCCACTGACTGGGAGAACATATTCACTGACATATCTGATAAGGGTTTAATATCCACAATTTATAAGAAACTTATAAAATTCAACATCACAAAACCCCTCACACACAATCCAATTAAAAAATGGGTAAAGGACCTGAATAGACACTTCTCCAAGGAGGACATACAAAAGGCCCAGACATATGAAAAAATGCTCAACATCACTAGCTATTAGAGAGATGAAATTTAAAACCACAATGAGATGTCACCTTACATCTGGAAGAACAACCATCATCAATAAATCAACAAACAAGAAGTGCTGGGGAGGATATGTAGAAAGAGGAACACTTTGGCACTTTGGGCAGGAATGCAGATTGCAGCAGACACTGTGGAAAGCCATGCGGAGTTGCCTCAAAAAATTAAAAATAAAACTGCCTTATGACCCATCATTTCCACTTCTGGAAATTTTTTGAAGGAACTCAAAACATTTATTTGAAAGAATATAGACACTCTTATGTTCATTGCACTGTTACTTACAATAGCCAAGATTTAGAAACAACCCAAGTGTTCATCAGTAGGTGAGTAGATAAAATAACTATGGGTCATTTACACAATGGAATACTACTCAGCCATAAAAAGAAGAAATTTTGCCCTTTGCAACAGCATGAATGGACCTGAAGAACATTATGATACATTAAGTAAGCCAGTCAGAGAGTGAGAAATACCATATGATTCTACTCATAATGTGAATCTAATGAACAAATGTAACTAAGAAGCGAAATAGTGACAGACTCAAAAAGGGAGAGAAGGCTGCCAGCTCTGGGGTTTGGGGTGTGGAGAGGTCTAGCAGAAGAAAAGTACTCATTGATATGGACAACATTGTGGTAATTGCGGGGGGAGAGGGGTGCAGGTGGAAAAGGATATAGGAGAGATAAATGATAATGGAAAATGCAATAAAAATAAAGGATTTTAAACAATGAACAAATGAATTTTTGTTCTACTTTTTTTTTTGCTGTTGTTCTATTACAATTACAGTTGTCACAATTTTCACTCATTGCTCTCTACTTCCCTGACCACCTCCTGTTCCCACAGTCAATCCCTACTCTGTTGTCCATGTCCATGGGTCATTTATACATGTTCTTTGACAAGACCCTCCTTTTTCTTTTACCCCTATTCCCCCACCCCTAGCCTCTCTGGGCACTGTTAGTCTGTTCCTTCTTTCCATGCTTTGGGTTCTGTTTTGCTCATTCATTTGTTTTGTTCATTAAGCTCCTTTTGTATGTGACATCATATGCTATTTGTCTTCTGCCATCTGGCTTATTTCACTTAGCATGACACTCCAGTTCTGTCCATGCTGTCTTGAAAGGTAAGAGTTATTTCTTTCTGCTTCATAG
Source organism: Carollia perspicillata (assembly GCA_004027735.1). NCBI lineage: Eukaryota > Metazoa > Chordata > Mammalia > Chiroptera > Phyllostomidae > Carollia > Carollia perspicillata. The sequence goes on from PVKM010000433.1 coordinate 35,513, forward strand.
TATTCTATTGTGTAAATGTACCACAGTTTTTTGATACACTCGTTTACCAATGGGCACTTAACCTGTTTCCAGCACTTGACTATTGTAAATAATGCTACTATGAACATAAGGTTACATAGGTTCTTTTGGATTGGTGTTTCAGAATTCTTAGGTTATAATTCCAGCAGCAGAATTGCTGGGTCAAAAGGCAGTTCCATCTTTAGTTTTTTTTTTTTTTTTTTTTTTTTTTTTAGGAAATTCCATACTATTTTCCACAGTAACTGCAGCACTTAGTATTCCCACCAATAGTGTCCTAGGGTTCCCTTTTCTCCACAACCCAGCCAGCACTTGTTGTTTGTTGATGTGTTTATGATGGCCAATCTCACTGGTGTGAGGTAGTATCTCATTGTGGTTTTAACTTACATCTCTCTGATGGCTAATGATGTTGAGCATCCTCTCATATGTCTGTAGGCCATCTGTATGTCCTCCTTGGAGAAGTCTCTATTCAAGTCCTTTGTCCATTTTTTAATTGGATTGTTTGTCTTCCTTGTGTGAAATCATGTGAGTTTTTTATATATCTTTGATATCAAACCTTGTCCAAGGTATCATTGGCAAATATGTTTTCCCATACAGTTGATTCTCTTCATTTTGATGATGTTTTGTTTAGCTGAGCAGAAGCTTTTTAGTTTGATGTAATCTCATTTGTTTATTCTTTCTTTTATTTCCCTTGTCCCAGTAGATATGTCAGCAAAAATATTGCTACATGGGATTTCTGAAATTTTTAAAATATTTTATTTATTTATTTTTAGAGAGAGGGGGAGGGGAGGAGAAAGAATGGGAGAGAAACATAAATGTGTGGTTGCCTCTTATGTGTCCCCTACTGGGGACCTGGCTTGCAACCCAGGCATGCGCCCTGACTGGGAATTAAACCAGTGACCCTCTGCTTCACAGGCCCGTGCTCAATCCACTGAGCTACACCAGCCAGGGTGGATATCTGAAATTTTATTGCCTATGTTCTCCTCAAGGACTTTTATGGTGTCATGATTTATATTTAAATATTTTATTCATCTTTAATTTATTGCTGTGTATTGTGTAAATTGGTACTCAAGCTTCATTTTCTTGCATATAACTGTCCAGATGTCCCAGCATCATTTGTTGAAGATGTTATATTTACTCTATTTTATGTTCCTGCCCGCTTTGTCAACTAAAACCCTAGAACTTGGCTTGTTCGGTAATTAACAGTGTTGGAAACTGAAAACTCCTAATCTATGTCAAATCATTCAAATGATAAATACAGACTTTATTCTGAAATTATAATACAATTAATCTCATTCATTATGTCTATATCAACAATGCATTTTGATGTACTTATAATTTATAATAGATGTGATTGTAAAATTATTTAATTAGTTAAATAAATTGTTATTAGATACTCATTGTTCAAACAATAAAAAGTAAGAATGTCTTTCTATTAACCCTGTCTCTCCTCTCTCCAATTCATATGCCTCCAAATGTGAATCACTATTATAATTTTTTTGTTTTTATTCAAGAGTTTGTTATACATTCATAGGCCAAAAGAAAGTGATATCATTTTTCTCTCTCACTCTTATATGCTACTGGTAGAATATTGTTCTGCACTTTGACTTTTTAATAAATAATATACCTTGGAAATGTTTTCATATCATTTCCAAGATATACTTAAAGAGTTTCTTTATTATTTGAAAAATGTTACAGGAAGATGTCAGTAAGATGGCAGAAAAGGAGGTACTAGCACTTGTCTCCATACAGAAAAAAACAACAGCCATCTATGGATGAAAATAATTTCATGAGTGCTCTGGAATCTAAGTCAGAATTTAGAACACCCAAGTGAAGCACAGAAACAAGAAAAGGCATCTTGAAATGTGTAATAACAAAAATTTCACTTTCTCAATTCATCATGTATTTCAAGCTGGTACAGTAGAGCAACAAGAGAGGTCCACTCAACCTACAAGTTTCCCCATAGTGGAAAGAAAAGGCATAATGAGCATTTGACTTCCCTAACTTTTCAAGACACTACATGAGAGGACTTTTTCTACTATGTATCACCTAGAACATTGAAGTGAATTTACATGACTAGGTCACCTCTGGGTAACTAAGAACAAAGGAAAGAGAGAGGATCCTGTAAAAGCCAGTGTACAGATTTCAATAACAAGCTCATATACCTTAATAGTGGGCACATTGGCCCAATGATCCTGGCAGCCAACACACTGAAAATCTCTCACTGGGATGACTGGTGTAAGGCTTTCCCTGATAATGCTAGTTTGTAAAGTCTGGAAGAGGTGACTTACTCTTCAAATGCACAAACATAAACACCAGGCTACATAAATAATGAAGAATCAGGGAAACATGGCACTACCAAATAAACAAAATTAAGCACCATCACTAACTCTAAAGAAATGTATGTCTATGAACTCCTTGACAAAGAACTCAAAAAATTATCTTAAAGAAGTTCAGTTAGCTATAAGATAACATAGAGAGAAAATAAAATGAAATAAATAAAAGAATATGTGAACAAAATTATAAATTTAACAAAGAGATAGAAACCATAAGAAGAATCAAACAGAAATCTTGGACCTGAAGAATATAACAACTGAACTGAAAATTTAGTAGAATCTTTCAACATCAGATTCAATCAAGCAAAGAAAGAATCAGTAATCTTAAAGGCAGTTCATTTGAAACTCTCTAGTCATAGGGCAAAAAAAGTAAATTAATGAAAAAGAGTAAAGAAAGCTTATGAGACATGTGGGAAACCATCAGGAAAACCACATATGATGGGAGTCACAGAAGAAGGAAAAGAGAAAGGGGTAGAAAGTTTATTTCAGAAAATAGTGTCTGGAAATTTTCTAAATCTAGGGAGCACAATGAATATATAGATTCATAAAGCTCATAAGAACCCCAAATGTTTGAACATAAAGAGATCTATGCTGAGACACATTTTAATTAAATTGACACAACTCAAAGATGAAAAAAATCAGCAGCACAAGGAAGATGGCTTCTCACATACCAAGGAGAGATTGTAAGACTGTCAGTGGATTTCTCAGCAGAAGTCTTGTAAGCCAGAGGGAGCAGTATGATATAGTCAAAGTGCTGAAAGAATAAAACAAAACCTGCAAACCAAGAATTATGTACCATGCAAAAAAAATAATTGTCTTTTAAATATGAAGGAGTGATAAGCTTACCTAGACAAAGACTGAGAGAGTTCATCATCACTAAACCTGCCTAACAGGAAAATGATGAAAGATCTTCAAATTGAAACAAAAAGATGTTAAACTATAACATAAAGGTACATGAAAGTGTACTGTATTTTGCCATGTATAATGTGCACCCACGTTTTGGTACAAACTTTCAGGGGAAAAATATTTCATTTAAATTTTAATTCAGTTTTTATTCATTTATATTAAGATACTTCTTTTATGCATTATAAAAGAATTTTAGCATTTATTTTTTAATATATTATGGTCCAGAAGATATTATGGAACATATAATTATAAAACACAAGAAAAGATACAAGGTATTTTGGCTACTACTCATGTATAATCCACATCCTTATTTTTCCTCAAAAACTTGGGCCAAAGGTATGCATTATACATGGCAAAATACCATAAATCTCACTGATAAAATTGAATATACAGAAAAACACACAATCATATTGTAATGCAATGGTGGTACATAAATTAGCTTAAATTTTTGTGTAGAAGTTAAAAGGCAAAAGAATTAACTATAACCAAAATATATACTGATTAATATATACTAGAAAAATTAAATTCTGATGTCAATAATTTAAGGTGGATGGGAAATAAATATGAAGAGTTTTTGTGTAAGATTGAAGTTAACATGTTATCAGCTTAAAATAAAGTGTTATAATCATAAAAATGTATTATATTATTGTCATGGTTTGATATAAATAATTCAAGGTGGATGGGGAGAAAGTAAACATGAAAAGTTTTTGTATAAGATTGAAGTTAAATTGTTATCAGCTTAAAATATTGTTATAATTAGAAAAAGAATTATGTTAGTGTCATAGTAACCTCGAAGAAAAAACTATAGTAAATACATAAAAGACAGAAAATAGAATCAAAATATATCACAATAAAAATTAAATAATAAAGGAAGACAGCAAGAGAGAAAGAGAGGAACAAAGGGATCACAAAACAGAATGAAATTAAAAATGACAATAATGAATCATTACCTATCTTCACTTTTAATATAAATGGATTAAACTCACCAATCAAAAATGCAGAGTGACTGATTAAATTTTTTAGAGAGCCAACTGCATACTGCCTACAAAACATTCACTTAATATTTAAGGATATATATAGGCTTAAATTGGAGAAATAAATTAAGATACCACATGCAAATGGCAATCAAAAGAGAGCAGAGTAAGTATATTTATATCAGATAAAATAGACTTTAAGCCACAAACTGTTCAAGAGACAAAGAAGAACATTACATAATAATGGAAGTTTCCATTTAAAAGGAAGATACCACGATTCTAAATACATATGTACCTAACATAACAGCATTTGAAAAATATAAAGTAAGATCTGGATATTTGGTCAGTGTCTACTGAGTGACATTAAGCAGTTGACTCTTTAAACCTGTCTCTTCATCTATAAAATGGTGCTAATTGAAAAATTACATGTAAATTACTTGGTAATAACCTGACATGCAGTAAACAATATTATCTTAAAATATATAAAGCAAGCATTGAAATAACTGAAGGAAGGAAGAGACAGCAATATAATAGTAAGATGCTTTAATACCCATTTTAAGTAATAGATAGATCATATAGACACAGAATCAATAAGGAAAGAGTGGAGCTTGAACAATATTACAAAGCAAATGGGCCTAATATAAGATAAATTCCACCAAAAAACAGAATACACATTTTTCTCACACATACCCAGAATATTTTACAAAGTGATCCCAACTTTTTTGCCACTAGGGACTGATTTCATGGAAGACAATTTTTCTATGGACGACGGGTGGGCAGGGTGTGGTTTCCAGAAGATTCAAGTGCATTACATTCAAGCTGAACTCCTGCTATGTGGCCTGGTTCCTAACAGGCCTGGACTTGTACTGATACATAGCCTGGAGGGTGGAGACCCCTGTTTTAGAAGATAGATTACATACTAGGTCATAACGCAAGTCTTAAAAATTTTTAAATTAATGAAATAATTTCGTGTTATTTTGCAACTATAATAGAATAAAATAGGAAGTCAATAACAAAAAATAAACAAAAATTTACAAACAAATGAAATTAAACAATAAATTCTTGAACAACCATTGCATCAAAGAAAAAATCAAAAGGAAATTTTTTTAAAAAACTTGAGACAATCGAAAATGACAACACAACATGCTCAAACCTATAGGACACAATAAAAACGGTTCTAAGAGGGACGTTTATAGCAATAAATGTTTATATGAAAAAGAAGAATAATGAAAAATTAAAAGCTTTTCCTCTAAGATCAGAAAAAAGACAAGGCTGCCCACTCTGCCACATTTATTCAACACAGTACTAAAAGTGCTAGCCACAAAAATTAGGGATGAAAAATAAAAAGGCATTCAAACTGGAAAGAAAGAAGTAAAGATGTTATTATTTTCAAATTAAATGATGTTATATGTATATATCAATAGAAACTTCAATACCTCCAATAAAAAAACTGGTAGAAATTAATAAACAAATTCATTAAACTTGCAAGAAACAAAATCAATATGCAAAATATGTTGTGTTTATATACACTAACAACAAATTTTCAGAAATATAGATTTATAAAAACAATCCATTTTACAATTACATCAAAAAGAATAAAATCTTAAAAATAAATTTAACTAAGGAGGTGAAAGAACTGTACAATACAAATTATATGACATTAATGATAGAAATTGAAGAAGACAAAATAAATGGAGAGTTATTACATGTTCATAAATTAGAATAATTAGTATTATTAAAATGCCATTCTTACTGAAAGCAACTTACAGATTTAATGCAATCCCCATCAAAATTCCAGTGGCATTTTACAGACATATAATAAACAATTTTATGATTTGAATGGAAACACAAAAGACCCTGAATAACCAAAGCAATCTTGAGAAAAGAGGCATCATGTACCTTGACTTCAAACTATATTACAAATCTATAGTAATCAAACAGCATGGGATTGGCATAAATAACAAACACAGATTAATGGGAAAAATGGATAACCAACAAATAAACTCACTCATATATAGTAAATTAATTTATGACAAAAAAATATATACAATTAGGAAAGGACAATCTCTTTGATAAATTGAGTTAGGAAAATTGGGCAACCACTTGCAAAATGATAAAACTGAGCCACTAGCTTTTACCAAACGCAAAAATTAACTAAAGATTAATTGAAATTTTGTATGTAAAACCTGAAACCATGAAACTCCTATAAGAAAACATAGGTAGTAAGCTGCTTGTCATTGGTCTTGCTGGTGATTTTTTGGATCTGACTCCAAAAGCAAAGGCAGCAAAAGCAAATAACAACAAGTGGGACTGCATCAAAATAAAAGGCTTTTTCACAGCAAAGAAAATAATCAACAAAATAAAAAGGCAAAAAATTAATAAATACTGGAATATACATTTTTCAAAGGAAAATTTCCAAATGGCAAACAGGTTTATGAAAGGGTGCTGAACATTGCTAATCATTAGGGAAATGTAAATCAAAACTATAATGAGATATTACCTTACACCTTTTAGTAAAACTATATCAAAATGAAAACAAAAGATAACAATTGGAATAATAATTAGTCATTAAATACTTAAATACTGTCATTTGAAACAACATGGATGAATCTTTAGAGTACCATGCTCAGCAAAATAAGTCAGACAGAAAAGGACAAGAACCATATGATTTCACTCATATGTGATATATACAACAGAAAGCAACAAATGAACAAAAAACAAAGAAACTCATAAACATAATTCAAGAAGTCCTCTATTGCCTCTTCTGTGGGTACTAGGTTAGAGGTGGGGGGTGCTGACTTTGAAAGCATGTGGGGGAGGTACAGGCATACCACAGCAGGACAACAGGGGAATCTACATCTAATCAACAAGGAGGAATTATTTTGCTAATTGGAAGTGACAGAAACCTTGGGAGAAAACAACTATACACCAAGGATAATTATAAGAACACTTGAGTAACGGAAGTAAGACATACAAAACATTGAGCAACGGGTTTGGGGAACATGCCTATCATTTTCCCTAAATTCTGTAAGTCATCTGCCATGGGAGATCCAGGAGTCCCAATCCCCCCTCACCATGATTCTTCCACAAGCCCTCTTAAAAACTGTTTTGTCTGTGACTAGTCTAAAACTGACAATGGGCCATCAGGCAGAAACAGGCAGAGGCAGATCCTTCAGTGACTTAGGTCACTTGCTGATACACCCCTGGACCCAGTACCGGTAAAACCCAGCTTGGCCCACCCAGGTGCAGCCAAACCCAGAAGAATCAACCACAAACTGTGGATCACTTGCAGCTTCAAAAAGGTTGGCAAGAGCTAGATGTAGTCAGTACCTGACATTGGCTTACATCAGCCTCAGACAACATAAGAGCCATATCTAAAAAAAAATCCAGTTGGAGCTTCCCCCTATCCTGGCCCATCATAAGCCCTCTCAGTAATAGTCAGGTCTATGACAGGATAGCAGGCAAAGACAAGCAGAGACAGATCCTGTGGTGACCTGAAACGTTTGGTGACACACCCCTGAGCCCAGTGCTGATAGAACCCAGCTTTGCAGAGAAGCTGGGCCCATCCTGGGTGCAGCAAATACCAGAAGAATTAGCTAAAAACTGCACATTGCTGGGATTATTGAATAGTATTCCAAGGACTAGATGTGGACAGCAACTAACACTGGATTACACCAGCCTCAAACTACCTCAGAGCCATATCCAAAGGAAAAAAAACAGCAGGCAAGCACTAAACTCTGCTGAGATGAATTCCACTTTGTTTTTGTTCATTATTTTTTATTTTTAAAATATTTTATTTATTTATTTATTTTTAGAGAGGGGAAGGGAGGGTGATAAAAAGGGAGAGAAACATCAATGTGTGGTTGCCTCTCATGCACCTGCTACTGGGAATCTGGCTCACAACCCAGGCATGCTCCTGACTGGGAATTGAACCAGTGACTCTTTGGTTCACAGGATGGCACCCAATCCACTGAGGCACATCAGCCAGGGATTGTTCATTATTTTCATCATTATATTCATTTTCATAACCTTTTTATTATTTTCCATTTTTTTCATTTTTCTTTCTTTTTCATTGCTCTGTATTTTTATGTAACTTATTTTTTACCATTGATTATCCTTTTGTTCCCTTCATTCTTTTTCTTGTTTTTGTTATTCTTTCTCTTTGTCCCTTTTTCCTATTTTTCTATATCAATTCATTTTTTGTATTAGTTCTCTTTTTCTCCTCTCATTATCACTTTGTTGCCTTTGGGTCTTCTCTTATTCTTTTCTTTTTCTTTTCCCCTTTACCTAATATTCCACTTTCATTATGTTCTATTTTGTCATTGAAATTGCTGCTGTTGGGAGGGTTGCTTTTTTGGGGGGAGGAGGGTTTGTTGTTTGTGTCATTTTACTTTGGTCTGCCAGCACCAGTACAATAGCATACAAGATATATTAGAACTTTACCCACTGAGTCAGCCAGCTATAGGGGGAACCCCAACAAATAACAGGCCAATAACACTCAGGAGCCAAATACAATAGAAGAGCCCACATAACCCACACAAATTGTGTTCTTAGAGCATCCAGATCAGGAGATCAAGGAGTTTGCATCACTGAGTCCAATAGGACTCCAACCATGCAAGCCCACTTCACAATACAGAGAGTCAAAGAAGATCTATCTAATACACAGAAACAAACAAAAAGAGAGAGCTAAAATGAGGAGACAAAGAAACAACCTCTAAATGAAAGAAAAGGAGGGGTCAGAAAAATAGCTAAGTAAAATTGAGGCAAGCAAATTATCAGACATAGAATAAAAAGTATAATTAGCAAGCTAGATGAAGCAGAAGATCAAATAAGCAATTAGGAAAACAGGGTGGAAAAAAGAAACACCCAGTTAGAGCAAGAAAGTGAAAAAAGACTTCAAAAGAACTAGGATCATCTAACAAAACTTTGGGACAACATGAAACATAACTAAAAGGAGAAGAAAGGGAATAAGAGATGGATAGTCTGTTTGAAGAAATACTAATAGAAAACTACCCTAATTGGACGAGATTGAGAATTATAATGGTTCAGATAGCACAGAGAGTCCCAATTAAGATGAACACAAAGAGGCCCACACCAAGATGCATCACAAGTAAAATGGCAAAGTTTAAAAATAAAGAAAGAATCTTAAAAGCAGCAAAAGAGAAACAGTTAGTTACCTACAAGGGAGCTCCAATAAAGCTATCAGCTGATTTCACAACAGAAATGATACAAACCAAACGGGTTTTACATGAAATATTCCAAGAAATGAAAAGCAAGGGCCTTCAACGAAGACTACTCCATCCAACAAGGATCTCATTTAAAATGGAAGGTCAAATAAAAATATTCCCAGAAATAAAATGTCTAAAGGAGTATATTTTCATCAAACCATCATTGAAAGAAATGCTAAAGGGACTGCTTAAAGAAGAAGACAGGTCAGGAAGATGGTGCTGACATAGGTGGGAGCTGAACTCACTCGGTCATGCACCCAACTGAAACACCTAGCCAATCTTCCAAGGAACGGAATGAACAACCAACAGAATTCTGGCTGATGTGAAGTTCAGAATCCAGTGGTTGCAGAGGACACTTTAAAAATGGACAGTAAGGAGATTTCGTAGGCCAACAGGTAGGTCCCTGGGCTTTGGGTGTGAGACTGAAGCTGCCACAGGAGCACTGGAGGAGAGCCAGGTCAGTAATTGCAACTTAGCAGATTCCTCTCCTCCCAGAGCCAGGAAGTCACAGACTCACACCAGGATAGACCTGGACTCTTAAAGCCACTGGGGAGATAAAGAAACAGTAAGATAAACACAGCAGGCTGCATAACCTGGGAAGGACGGCAGTCTCCTGTAGGGTTGGCTGTTTCCAGGTGTGGGGGGGGTGATCGCTGGCAGGGACAGTACCATAAAAATTGGCGGAACTGCATAGCATCTGGAATTGGGAAAAGAAAACGGTTACAACTGGCCAGGACCCTGACAGACTCTGGACTGGCCAGAGATTTGGTCAGTGTGGAAAGCTGGGTGCCTGTTAGGAACAGCAGGTCATGCCCAAGGGGACTTCTATCAAAAGAGGATCTCAGATGCTGTGCAAGGACCTCACACATACGGAGACCTCACACACAGAGAGACTTCAAGCATACAGTGTCCTCCTTTGTGCAGTGGCCAGGCCAGCTAAGAGGGAAGAGTGGGGGTGTGATCAGGGCACCTAACAGATTGATCAAAGGGGGACAGCAATGTCTCGTAGAGGTAGCAGCACCCAAACTTCTTTCAAAAGGGGAACTTAGCTGCCCTGACAGATTTCACCTGCACGCATGGCCCAGGCCAATAAAGAGGGAGGGGAATGCCCAATTTGCTCCCACTCAGTGCACCTCACGCACTGATCAAAGGGCTGCAAAATAAAGTAGATTATCTGTGCCAGCCTGGTGCATATACACAGAAGACAGCACAGTGCTCTAAGGGCATGGACTAGAAAGTGGGCCCCTGTGAATATTGCAACCCAGACTGAGCCCCCATCCTTGTAGAACTACAGGAAAGGGAAAAAACACAGCCCAGCCCCACTTATCCCAGAGGATACAATAAGACCTGCAAAACCCACTTAGCAGGTTTAAAGTCATGAAGAGGTTTTTTTGTTTGTTTGTTTTTAAGAGTAAGACAATAAGACCTGGAGCTGTGAGAAAACTGGAGATAAATCCAGAAATAAGTCAGAAGGCGAACACCAACAGCTGAGAAATATCTCACTTTACTATCATTCAGAATTTGCATGGATTTTTTAAAATGTATCCTCATTCCATCTAGTTTTTCTTTGTTTAATTGCATTCTTTGGTTTTCCTTGTTCTCTCTTTCATATTGCATTTTCATTTTTCTTCATACACTTCACTCTTATTCCAAATAACACAACTCTTTGTCTTTTACTTTTTATTCAGATTAAATATTTCTATCATATTATTGACAGTCCAAATCCAACAACCCTTCCCTGGACTTAATCCACTTCACCATCTTCCTGAGCTTTATTACTCTTGTGGTTAACTTTATTTTCTCACACACTACACCAAGTTTCTATCCCTTACTCTCACTATTTCTCCTCCACCTAACCTCAAATAAGTACTTGCTTTCTAAAGTGAGCTCAAATTCTTCTTCTCTTCTAATAAGAGTCTTTTCTCTTTTTCATCTTTTATAGAAAGTGGCTAGTTGGGTGAATTATCATGGTAAATGCTGTATTTCTCCAAAGGATCTCTTATTTATTTATTACTTGTTAGTACTGTAAATCCCATACTATCTTGCTGTCTTACTCCATTTCACATTTGCCCTACCACTTATTAGTTGGGAGTATTTTATCTCATTTTTCTCTCTCCCTTCCTTTTTTCCTCTCTCTTTTTTCTCTCTCTCTCTCTCTCTCTCTCTTTTTCCCTCTCTCAAACTGGGCATTACTCCTTACTCTTAGTGTGTTTCCCTCATCATTTTAAAATCATTTTTCTTTACTGTAGACATCTGACATTCACTTTTTGCTTTTCTACAATATTCTTGTTCCCATTCCAACTTTAAAAAACTTAATTCAGTTATAGTTGCTATTGACCTTGCTATGGATTTTTGGCAATATTGCTCCCATTGGTCCACTAAGATGTCAATTTTATGTAAAACCTCATAGTATACTCTTCCCTCTTTCTAATCCAGTATTCTCATCACTCTTTCAAGTTTTACTTACATTGTAAATTTTGCTCTCTGCCTTTCTTTGCCTTGGTTCTATTCCAACTCTTATCAATTATCCTCCCTCTTACCACACAATTTTTTCCACTTTTGGTTATCTCATATTCACTTTGTCATATCATGTAATATCTGCAATCATTCTTCAAATTTATTAATATCAGTTTGATTGTGTTTGAGAGTCCTGATATGGTAGTGTGTTTTTTTTTTCTGGAATAGGTTTAGGGGCCTGGTAATACTGCTTTGTTAACCACACCTGTAAAATAGCACACAAGACACTGTGGAGGTTGTGAATACCAGTAAACCCACTGACGAGGAGAAGAAACACACACAAAAAATAGCCACTGACAGGTAAAGCCCAAGCACAACATGAGAGCCCACACAAACAGAAGAAAGGGCAATCCAAGATTATCCATAAAAATAGAATAAAGAGATTACATCACTTGGTCCCACAGAACTCCTATCACAGAAGTTCACCTTACAAAGACAGCTGGCACAGCAAAGTATGGGTAATCACCAAAACAAACAAAATTAGTCAACTAAAATAAGAAGAAAGAGAAAGAACCTGAAATTGAATGGAATGCAAGAATCCCCACTAAAAGAGCTAAATTGAAGTGAGGTAAGCAAATTTTCAGATATAGAATTCAGAAGAATGGTGATAAGATTCACAAGGAACTCACAGACGAGTACAAGAAACTGAGTAGGAACTACAACTGTATGAAAAGGGAAATAGAAACTATAAACAAGAATAAGAAAGAAATGAAGAATATGATATCTGAAATGAAAAATACATTATAAGGAATTACAAACATGCTATATGAAGCAGAGGACTAAATTAGTGAGCTGAAAGACAAGGTAAAAAGAAGCATGAGGTAGAGCAGCTGCATAAAAAAAAACACTAAAAAATATGAAGATAGCTTAAGGTATTTGCAAGACAACATGAAACATAAAATAGAACAACATTTGAATCATAGGAATATCAGAAGAAGAAAAAGGAGAAAAATATAGAAATGCTGATTGAAAAAATGATGGCAGTTCCATACACGCTATCATGAAGAGTAAAAACTCCTTCTTTCTTTCTGTCGCATAGTATACCATTGTGTAAATTTACTATAGTTTTTTTTTTAATCCATTCATTTACTTGTGGGTATTTAGGTTGTTTAGGCTATTGCAAATTGTGTTGATATGAACATTGGAGAGCATTATGCTAAGTGAAATAAGCCAGGCAATGACAGACAAATACCATATGATCTCATCTATAAGTGGAACCTAATCAACAAAACAAACAATCAAGCAAAAAATATAACCAGAGACATTGAAATAAAGAACAAACTGACACTAACCAGAGAGGAGGGAGGAGAGAGATAATGTGGAAAAATAGGGGAAAGTCAATCAAGAAATGTGTATAAAGGACACATGGAGAAAGGCTAAGGGGGAAGGATCAAAGTTGCAAGGTGGGGATGGGTGGGGCAGGGGCCTGTGGTCAGGTGAAAATGGAGACAACTCTACTTGAACAACAATAAAAAGTGATGCCACAAAATTTCCCTAATCTGAAAAGCGGAAAACCATGCAGTTCAGGAAACACAGAGGGTTCCAGTCAAGATGAACCCAAAGAAGCCTACTCCAAGACACATCATAATTAAAATGCCACATTTTTAAAACACATAGAGAATCTTAAAAGCATCAAGGGAGAAACAGGATGTAACATACAAGGGTGGTTCAGTAAGGCTAGCAGCTTATTTCTCAACAGAACCACTATAAACCAGAAGGGAATGGCAAGACATATTCCAAGTAATGAAATGCAAAAGCCTGCAACAAAGCCTACTCTACACAGAAAGGTTCTTAATTAAAATGTAAAGGTAAATAAGGGGTTTCCCAGGAAAAAAAGGATGTTTAAAGTATAAGCTTCCACCAAACCAGAAATGTAAGACATGCTACAGGACTGTTTTAATGACAAGAAGAAAAAGCCCTAGCTAATGTACCTCAGTGGACTGAGCACAGCTTGTGAACAAAGGGTTGCTGGTTCAACTCCAAGCCAAGGCACATGCTTATGTTGCAGACCAGGACCCACTAAAGGGCTCATGAGAGGAAACCATACATTAATGTTTCTCTCCCTCTCTTTCTTCTTACTTTTCCTTCTCTGTAAAACATCCATAAATAAAATATTTTAAACAACTGTTAAACCTTTCAAAAAGAGGAGAAAAAAGAGTTAGAGAGAGGGAGAGAAACACAGGTAGAAAGAGTGAAGAATTAAAAAGTACCTATCAATAATAAGCTTAAATATAAAAAAAATAAATGGTCTAATCAAAAGACATATGCTAGCTGAATGGATAAGGAAACATGACCCACACATATTCTACCCTCATGTGACCCACCACAGAAAAAAAGGCCAAAATAGACTAAAAGTGAGGGGTTGGAAAACATGTTTCAAGCCAATGGACAGGATGGAAAGCAGGGATAGCAATACTCATATCAGATAAAATAGACTTCAAAAGAAAAATCATTAAAAGAAACAAAAGAGGACACTTCATAACACTCAAGGGAGGAATCCAACAATCCACTCAAGGGAGGAAGAAGACAAAAACATTGTAAAAATACATGCACACAAAATAGGAGCACTCGAATATATAAGGAATATCTTGGAGGACTTCAAGAAAGATATAGACAGCAATACACTTACACTAGCGGTTCTTAATACCCCACTGACAAAAACAGATAGGACTTCCAAACGAAAT